>JAEQML010072594.1:0-15416 GCA_016904865.1 Pissodes strobi
TTTAGATATCCTAAGCAAAATTGAGGTATAAATATCAAACCTTTCATGTTGTCCTGCTGTAGCTTAAAAAATATCTGTGGTTACCTAAAACTTATTTTGCTTGTCGCTGCTATTATATGTTGTCAAAAGGCAGTCAAAGTAAATAGGTAACTAGGCATTATTATTATAAAGCCAGAAAATAAAAACTTTAAGGGCTTGTTTGGTTTGTTTACATCAGGCAGACACTAGGATGTGAATATAAAAGTTTAAGTTATTTAAGATGTTACTAGGTATTATGGGCTCTGAAATTATAATAGATATTTGAGGAAACACACATTCTACCAGAGCAACCAGTCAATAACTATAAACTATAACTATTTAATTGTATGATATAGAATAATTCGGAAGTGTCGTACAGCATAGCATAGTGGGGTTAAGAGTTTATTTTCAGGAACACAGGGCAATTTCCTTGCTATTAACACAATAAATTACTTGCTTTGTATAAATTGATCACTGCAAATGCACAAATTTCACAATTTTAAACGTATTTTATATTAAAAACTGGTAATATACCATAAAGTGTTGTATCGCATAGTGGAGTTAAAGATCTATTTTTCATGAACACAGAGCAATTTCCTTGCCATTAACACAGTAAATCACTTGCTTTGTATAAATTGTTCACTGCAAATGCTCAAATTTTCAAATTTTAAACATTTTTTATATTAAAAACTCGAAATATACTCTTTACAGCATTTAGACTAACTCCCCGGCCCTGCGGCCATATTGGTTACTGCTTTTGTCAGTTTCAAGGCCTTTATTCTTTCCGAGGGTGCCGCCCAGACGCTTAAAACAATATTGTCATAGCACTCTTCTAAAATTTGAAAAAGTTGGTTTTTGACTTTCCCAAATCAAAGGATATCGGCGCACGATTACTAGGTAAATAAGCTGTTGTATGTATGTTGATGTTATTCCTGGTGACATTATATTTTCGTGTCGAAATTGTGCATTGAATTAATCATAGAAATAGGACTCCTAGAAGGCTAATATATAAGAGTATATAAGCAGATCTACTCACGAAGGAAGAGAGACAAAATATCCATGTGTAAGACAGAAACGCTGAGTTTCGTAGCTTTTGCGCGTGCCTGTCTGTATAAGGGTATGTTGAAGGAATTTTTCTCAAATAACACCGAAAACGAATTATAGTACTATGAAACACACGGCAATAATAAAAAACACAAGAACTCTTTACAAAACTGAACATCGAAAGTCGAAAAGCAAAGAAAACAAGAATTCATGATGGCGTCCGATCGGGTCCACGTCCTTGCAATCTCGCAACGTTGCCAAGTATAAGGTATGTAAAGTACTAGGTTTTAACGTAACACAAAAATTATTAACATAATCAAAAATCTTAGCAACATATACTTCGAAAATATTAGAGTAAATTTATAATATGAAACAGATTTTAAAAAATTCCGTTTCGGGGTTTACTTCCCACGTTTTTCAGTAGTCATCTAATTAAAATACACATAAAACGGTAAATTTCTCCTAGTTTGGCAACGGTGTTGTTATATAAGCTGCATGTAAGCAAGTAAATATAAGGTCTTATTTACATGCCCGCGCAAGCGTATTATCACCCAACCCCTATTGTTTTCTCCCTTTCTCCGTGAGGGACTTCTCACTCTATCAGCCTTCTAGGAGTCCTATTTCTATGGAATTAATCCACTCCGAAGCTGACATAAGTAATAAGTATGTAAAATTGATAAAAACGGAACGTGCTCTTGAATAGAAAACAGGTACAGAGACATCTTTTGGCTAGTGTAAAAAATAACGTACGAGGCTATCTAAGAAGTACGGATCTTTTCTTTTGACGTCAGAAATTCTGACGTAACAGCGCAATAGCCTTGAATGGACTATAGGCCTATATGAATAAAATAGAAACTAGCAAAGAAATTGACACAAAAATCAATGTGTTAAAAATGCTAAAAACCATTTTCTCAAACATAAAATAAATTCAATTGAAAAGTCAAGATTGGGGAAGCAGTATTGGAAATTTCATTTTGTGTGTTAAAATTAAACTGATAAAACCGGTTCTAGCCACTTAGCCTTGGCTGAAGATAATTTCTTGGAAATCTACGGCTCCGCGAATATAATATTGTATTCCCCTTTCTACCCCTTCCTTTTCGTATGTAGGGTAAACATTGCACGTGTTTTCATTCATAAATACTGTTTTTGGTGCCAGCCACTGGGGCAGCACCTCTCCACAGGCCCCGTTGAACGACTTTCTTCTTATAAAGACAATGACGCAGTCAAACAAAACTTACCCTACTAACCCATGGTAATGACCAAAATCAAAAATAAACAACTTTGAAAAATATATGAATTAGCACGTACCTTTGATTTAATAATCAATGGCACGTACGCATGCGCGAAGGCTCAAAATTAGTGCAGCTAGACGCGCATCAGAAAAAGAGATATTATGTTTGTTCCAACAGACTAGAAAACCGTACGAGGGACCGTCATTTCTAGTTGTCAATTTCACTTTTGATGCCGATAAATAACCTGCCATGTTGACAAACGAATTATACTACTGGAAATAACCGTCCCATGTACGGTTTTCATAGTCAGTTGGAACAGACCTATATACTTAAGCTGGGTTCGGGTATTAAAATCATATATTTAATACTACTATATCGTGAGTCGAGCCAAAATTTGTCCGAAATCAAAACGAGATAGTATGATCGATGTGTACTTTCAGCGTTGAGCGCAATTCAATTATTTCAACCAATAAGCGGCGCCCCTTCGATTATCGATCGCCTCCACGTGTGCGTGGTCGTATAGAGCGCCGAATTGTCAGCTCGTTTACCATATATTTAATAAATATATGCCGTTTACAGTATTAAAGTCATTGTTCATTGTGTCATTGTGAGTCGTCCATTTTGGTGTTTACTGTTTGCTTTGTACTTTACTCAAATGCCTATACTTACTTTGTTTATTGTTATTTCAAACTTGGACAATTTGTCGGTGTAAACTTGTAGTGAAGATGCCAATCATAGAATACAATTATGTTTATTAATTATGGATTTGTACATAAATGTGAGATTTTTCCATGAAGCCAAACAAATGTCGTCTAAAGAAGGATACCTATATAAGACAAAAATACACTATTTTATTTAAGGGGCAATAAAATTAGAAGTGTCATAATATCATGTTTTATTTACCTCTTACTCCAAAAATATATAAATGAATATCTGCAGTTACATCCTGTTTGAAAACTAAGGTTCATATTGTTTTGTAATCATATGTTGTTTTTCAATTATTTCTATCCACCACAAACATCTGTTCATTTTTGGAATATCATTAAAGATATACGACAAATAAATTTCGTAAATTATATTGTTAACATAAATACTAATTTATGATGAGGGCATTTCACACTGACTTGGATTTCAAAACGTACATACCATATTTATGATTTTATTGATTTTAATATGTGAAATATACTATTTGCCTCGCTAGCTCATGCGCAAATTAACCAAAGTACACATCAAGCAAGTGCAATGAGTGCAACAAGTACATCCTCGGCGAACTGCAGTTCCATAGTAAACAAGCCTGACACACGATATAGGAGTATTAAATATATGATTAAAATCGAGTTGGAGTGGAATACGAGTGGATTTTCGGCCACGTGATCTTGGAGCGTGTGGTATGGAGCCAAAATGGTCGAACGATTCGGAGTTGTTGGACCTGCGAACGACAGATTACTGACGGATTCAAGACAGCTGTTTTCTGTTTTCAATTTTAACTTTTAGGAAAAGGGATTTTTTAAGAGAATTCGGACACAATGTTTGCTCAATTACAAATTTCATTAATGTTTTGTTATATAGTACAACATGTGACCCATCAAATATAACGAGGTTACCTGCCTCGTCTACAAAAGAACAATGCGGATATTTACTTATTTCCATATTTTTATAATCTTGGACTACACATGGCCACAAAATTTGTGCATATGACCCAAACAAAATTAAAATTCTCAACAAACAAGACGCAAAATGAAAAATCGAAAATGACACTTCTCGCTCGATTCTCAAACTGCGCAGGCTCACTCCAATATCTTCCTTCTGCGAGGTGGAACTTTTGGAGCAATCTCTTTTTACCCCACTCCGTAATAGTCGAACGCTAAAAGAACTACTCCATTTGCACGAAAAGCTCTACCCGAACGGCTGGAGTATTTTAGGTATGCACGGAGTGAATGGCGTGAGCATCCCGAACGCGCCTTAAATAATTTTTAGTAAATATTTTTTTGGCGTCGACGGCGAGCTATCGCCGAATACTCATTGAAGAACAAAGGTCCAAAAATAAAAATAAACCTAGTTTAATGTCAATTGGAAATCGCAAGGTATTCAAGTACAGAACGCATACCAGAATATGGTTCAGGAAGGGTTATAATATCGACAGTTTCCTTTCAAAACAAATCCCTCCTTAACTTATTAACTAGTAAAAAGTACAAACAAGGACAAAGGCACTAGACTCCGGCTGTCACACATTCCCGCCTCTTAGATTTAAAATCTGCGAATTCGCAGTAAATCAAATCAGCATCCTGTCGAATTTCTGGCCACCATATTATTTTACAATTTCTATAAGAGCTTTATCAATTGTATTGACAGACAAAGATGATATATTTCCGCTAAACTAGTTCATTTTAGGTAAAGCGGCGAGGAGATACCGATATTTAATACAGAACCAATTAGGTACCGTTGCGGCCAAAAAAAATCGGACACCGATTTACATGTTTGTAAGAATGACTTTTACCTATTTGCCTACCTTAAACAGGTAAACCACGTCAAGTATTCTGACATAGTCAAATGTGAAAGAGACATTTGAGGTAAAATTGAACAAATACAATAATTATTAACAACTATATACTTAAAATCCCAAATGCCTCACTTAACGGTAAGCCAAAAAAGTCAAATTATGTTGCTGGTTGAAGATGGCTGGAGCGTTAGAAGAATAGCACAGAGATTTGGCATTCCAAAAAGTACCATGCATGATGTAAAGAAGAAATGGACTCAAAGAGAATCACACGAACGGAAAATTGGGACAGGGCGGAGACAAATTAGTACAGATGAAGAAGATAGGAATGTGATTAATTTCATAGAAAATAATCCATTTAAATCGGCTGTTAATGCTAAGCACGAAGCGAACTTTCCGGGCTCCGTCAGAACAGCAAGACGACGCTTAAAAAATTCAAATTTAGAAAATCACCCTGCAGCCAAAAAACCTTTTTTGACTGGACATAATCGCGAACATACGTGGGCTTTAGTTTGCAATATTGTTTAAACGATCTAGCTTTTTGGGAAGACGTAGTTTTTACTCACGAAAAAACGTTCCAATCAACTTATAGTGGAAGAATAAGGGTATATAGGCCTCCAAATACCCAATATGATGAGAAATACACCAATAATGTTAAAAACGAAGGACGTTTTTCGGTGAATGTCTGGGGCTGGTTGGGGGCTCGTGGTATTGGTGTTTGCAGTGGCGGATTTACCCTAAGGCCCGGGCCTAGGGCGGCCAGATTTTAAGTTGGCAATAAAGTAATTTCATTATGTAGTCTATATGGTGGATGCTGAGAAAGGGGCGGCTGATAGCTTGGGGCCTAGGGCGGCCGAGACTGCAAATCCGCCACTGGGTGTTTGTACTCGAATAGAAGGAAGATTCAACACGGACTCATATATTAACATACTAGAACATGTTATGCTACCTTCTGTATCTACCGTATATCATGAAAATAATTTCATTTACCAGCAGGACAACTGTCCCGTTCACACAGCCAGGAGAGTGACAGAATGGTTGGCGGAGAGGCAAATAAGAATCTTGCCATGGCCTTCTCGAAGTCCGGACATTAACCCAATGGAAAACGTTTGGGGTCTAATAGTGCGAAAAATGAACGAGAATAGTGACTTTTTCCCAGAAAATAGGGAGGTACTATGGGAAAAAATTCAGGAAGAATGGCAGAACTGCATGACTCTAGAATATAGCAATTGTTTAGTAACTTCAATGCCACGGAGATTAGACTCTATCATTGAAACTAATGGCTGTCTAACGAAATATTAATTATTAGTATTATTGTTATTGATTGTTGTTTATAGTTTTTCGAAGTTTATCATGTTTATGTTGTTCCTTTACTTTCTTAAATATTTTTTTTATTCTATTCTTGAATTACATTAAATCTATTTAAGAAAGTACCAGATTTTCATATTATTTTTATTACAATAATAATAATATGTAGGATGTATGTCCATAAAATGGATGAATTGATACTTAAAGGAAACTGTGTATTAAAAAATCAGCTACCTGTAAATAACAAGTAAACACTAATCTCTGCTAAGGTACAAAAGCCAGTTTTACCAAAATTTAGGAAAATGACACTAACTGTCATTTCACTGTCCGATTTTCTTTGGCCGCAACTGTACATGAAATCACTGGCAGCGGAACAGTTGATAATGTTAGGGATGCAAGAATAACCTAAAGTATCGATACCGATACCAAATCGATACTTCTATGCCAAGTATCGATACCTACCGATACTTATGCAAAAAGTATCGATACTTCGATACTTTCAAGTATCGGTATCGAAAGATTTAGATTTACACATTTTATAGAAACCTCGAGATAGTGTTGATAATAATGTATTACATACTACATAAACATTAATAAAATGATAATAACAGGCTGTTACAAGGTATATACAGACAGTCTGTTAAATCTTGGTAAAAGCATGGAACTTGACAAGCTAATTTAAACAATAATAATAATAATAAAAGAAAAATATGCTTTCATAAGCATATTGTACAAAACAAAAATGGTTGTATTTAAAACCAATACTCTTCAGGTAAAGAACCCAAAAATAATAACTTGCCTAATCGCTTTCCAAGCAAACGATTTCTGCTTTGGGTTAGAGTAGCTCGAGCATCGGAAAAAAGTCTTTCGGATGGAACAGATGTTGCGACTAGGCACAGGTATTTTAAGGCCATTTTTGAGAGGTTGGGATACACATTCGCAGTTTCCTTCCAAAATTCTAGGGGTGCAGATTCAAATGACGTGACAGGGCTAGCTAAATACGTAGTTAATCCATGACCTTCGGAAGAATCGTGTTTAGCTATGTGATTTTGTGTAACGTTTTATGAAAACTCCAAAAATCATAGCTCGTTTCTTCGTTAGTGATAAGATCCCTACTTTCGACACTTTCGCTGTGTGCTTCCTGTGTTTTTTTTTTGCTGTAATGTTTTTTTTAATGTACGTCATCGCGTTAGCAGCAGCCTGAGGATCTTGAAAATGGATGTTTTTAAATCTGGGGTCAAGCATAGTGGCTATTGTTAATGGCATGACATGTTCAGCACCCCCTATTCTTTTTCTCATTTCTGTCACCACTAACGCATTGAACTGCTGGGATTCTTCCATGCCGAATAACGTCTTTGGATACTTATAAAGTGCGCAATTTATCATCGGAATAATACGAGAGGCTGTAATGTAGTTTTCTCCTGACAACTCCTTGGTAATATATTCAAGTGGTTTCAAAATAACAATAATGTCTTTTATTATTTCCAATTCCTGAGCAGATGGCATAGGGGAACATCACGTTTTCCAAAATGAATTTCACTTATTACAGCAGCAAGTTCTATGAATCTGTTTAACATGTAATAACAGCTATTCCATCTAGTTTTAACGTCTAAAATAACTTTTTTAATATTCCCTTCTTTGACATTAACATTTCTTTGGCGTCGTCTTAGCTCATCACTGATGTTAACAGAATTTTTTATCCACTTTACTATATTGCGAATTTTGTTTATTAATGCGGATATTTCTGGACTTGTAAGCGATTTTTCAGCAACTAAATTTATCAGATGTGCAAAGCAACTAATATGCTTTGTTTCAAGTATTCGCACAGCTGCTACCATGTTTGCACCGTTATCTGTCACAATGGCAACAATTTTTTCTAAGTTAATATAGCAACTATTTAAAATAATCTTACTTTGTTCGGCTATATGTTCAGCGGTGTGCCGTTCATCTAATTCCTTCACAGCAATTATGGCCGACTCACGTTTCCCATTTAATATGAAATGAGCAGTGATACCTAAAAAGCTTCGTGCTGTCATCATTTCACTCCAAATGTCAGTTGTAAGAGAAAAATATTCGACATTAGCTATTTTTTCTTTAAACATTGTTTGCATAAATTCATATTTCTCATCGATTTTTTCTTTATAGTTTCTCTCGAAGGGAGTTTATAAAGAGGGACAACCGTTTTCATTAACTTTTTAAAACCACGGCCTTCTATCGCATAATATGGACGATTGTCAGCGCATATAAAGTACATGAGGGCATTTGTAATTGCACTATGTTTACTTCCGCCATCTGGAAATAAAAAGCCAAACTTTAAACTAAATTATTACCTACCTACTTATCAAAAATACTTGCATGAATACAAAAATCAATATACAACCATATTATTACGATACACGCATACGGCACACACCTTTATATGCACTAACTGACTGAAATTATTGGATTATTGAACCTTCCAACCTTCAGAAGTCTTTGAAGAAAAAGAGCAGGAAGGTGAAGGTGTATCTTCATCATCACAAATGACAGAATTCTTTTCCTGCAAATCTACTACAATACTACCAGTGTTAGCACTGGTACAAGGTTGTTCCAAAATGCTTAAATTGGAGTTGGAGTTATTCACATTACTGGCTTTATTTTCAGCATTTATTCCATGTACCTAAAACGCCATACGTTTTACATGATTTTTGTTAGAAAAATGTTATCATGTGGCTTTAGCGGCATAAGTATATAATTTTCTTTTCGCGTTTCGTTACCGTGAATCGTGACAGATTAAAACAATTATATAACGCCGCTCCCCATGAACAATGCATAATTTCAAGCGAGCTATTCACAAAAATAAAAAACTGCAATCTGCAACTTTATAATGACGTAGGTCTTCCCCATAAAAGCAAGACGCAAAGGATAATAGATTTTGTTATAAGATCAAATTAAGGCTACATTATTTATAATATACTGCGTGCTATCACAAACTATAATACCCATATGGTATATCCTATATTCGAAAAATAAAAATAGTGCTTACCTTTAAATGTTTTTTCAGGTTGGAAGTATTTCCACTAGTCTTAATAATGTTAAGACATTTTTTACAGGTAGCGGTAGTGGGGCTTGATTTTTTTAAAAATAACCAATAATTGCTTGGCATATTTAAACTTTAAAAGAAAAAGTGTACAACACAATTACTAATTACTTCACCATGCGAATGCGAAAGCAAGGTAGAGGTTATATATTATGTTGCGTCTGGGTGGTTCCCAGTTTCCAGAACGAAAATCTAGAAATATAGTCTCGGTCAGGCGACAATGCCGCCATCGCTCAGTAACATGTACAAAATATTTAACCGCACCCGCACAGCTTCCACACAAGTTTCCTATGTAAATGCCGGAGATTAAATACAACTTAAGGTAAGGCGTAATAGATGGCGGTGGTAGTAAAGTAATGAATTGGTTTCGATACCGATACTGCATTAAAAGTATCGATACCTACTAGGTATCGTTATAAAAGTATCGATGCCAAAAATACTCGATACTACAGCAAAAGTATCGATACTTTTGAAGTATCGAAGTATCGTTTGCATCCCTAGATAATGTTGATATACGTTGATAGTTCCAAAGCCCGAAAAAAGAAATGTGGTTTCCTTTTGCCTCTCCTAATTATTATTAAAGAGGGATATTAAAGCTCGTCTAAATATTGCCATAATTTCTCAGAACTATGTAAAGTTATTTCGATTGGCTCATTTAGTTAGAAACTAGGTGCTGTATGTTCGACCAAGGTTCGCTAATTAGTCGATTGCACCGAAATATTTAATTCAAGATTAGAGCAATATCACATTAAATGAAATGCAATATGTTCCTTGCACCGCGTATTAAGTCGTAATCATGATACAAATAAAAAAAAGAGATATGATCTTGCGCATAAAGGCGGTGCTCCAGTTGTTTGCTGTGACGTCATGTGGCGAGTTCAAACACAACCTCACTTTACTTTAGCACGCTGAAAGCCATAAAGGTTGCTTGAGTTGCGTTTATTTTTGGTGTTTTCTTGTGTTTCTAGAGATTTAATTAGTGCGTTCGTGTTTTTTAAGACTTTAGATTAGTGAAACAATATTGTTAGTGTAGCGAAGGACTATTATCGGATTTTTGTAAGCAAAAGATACTCTTTTCGTTGATCACAGATGAGGTGTTCAATAGCTCTCTGTAATAGTGACAATCAAAGTAAAGTGTTTGATAAAAATATTATGTTTTTTCGGTTTCCAAACAATCCAAAGCTTTTTTCTTTGTATCATGAGTCGTAATTAGGCAACGACAATTCCCGATTTTATAATTACGAATTACGTTGTCCGGGGCCATGTTGGATTAAGGCTGGAGTATCGGATGGAAATAGCTAGTGACTGGTGACAAGCAGCGAAAAGAGCTGCAAACGGCCTGAAATTAGCCAAGGCTATAATGCAAAGGCTGATGGTTTGCCTGGGAGTTACAGGCGCTATGAGGACTAACCCGCACGCGCCTCAAACTATACTTCTACTAGGCAATGACATCGGACTGAAAATTGGATGGTAACGGAAGACTACACGAGGACGAGGATCATCTCAGAAGAGCGGGAAATTACGTTTCTCTCACCTAGGGCGTTTCTCCCGGAGGGTGATCTAGGACTAGGCAAGAATTTAGCGATTATATAAAATCCCAGCTAGATAACAATGGGGAGAATAAAGAAGACCCAGTAACAGAGTATCTGTACTAGGTCTAATTCAATGCTCGTAAATGGCCAAATGACTGGTGCGAAATTATCGGGAATCGGCGTGTATAGAGCAGATAGCAAAGGAAATCCACGAGGCATTTCCTTCCAGTAGGTATTACCAAACAGAGGTCTTTCATACATATTCTGGAAGAAGCGTAATCGAAACAGAAAACTAAAAAAGGCACAGATAACAGAAAATGAATATCTGCGCAGAAAGTTAGGCCACCTTGGAGAAGACAATCCAGCAACCCAAGATGAATTATCTGCGCTCGTCTAGGAATGCAAAGATGCTTGAGAGTAATTAGCAGAATAAAAATTTCTGACGTTAAGGAAGGGGCACAGATAAGTCGAAAGCAACTAGAAGGCCGATGGATTTGTTATAGGGCTGTTCTTAATCACAAGAAGGTCATGTGTGCAGACTTTATGCAGAGAGATCGTATTGATATTGTCAAGAAGCCGACAAACCATCCAAAACTTATGACAACGGGCCACTGCAGATTAATGCACTTGAGGCACTGAGGAAATACAATAGCGGTTAGGTCGTGCCGGTCTAAAATCGTTCCCGACAACGAAATACTGCTCGCGACGCGACACTATGAGAATTATCCATGTCGTTGCGTTCAGCAAAGTTTTTTAAGCGATGAAGTGGTGTAATGGACATAGTCTTTGCTTGTCATGCGGGCGGCTCGGGTTCGATTCCCGTTGGGTGTGAGACTTTTTTGTTTGTAAAACGTTTTATATCCTCATTTTGGGTATGCCTTGGGTTAGTTTTTGTTGGTTGCGTCGCCGTAGCGAGTGAAGCGAGTAGAAGGCCACGCGTGAAATGAAATATTATAATAATTCTAACACAATCGTGTCAGGAACATTAGCTGATAAATGCAGCTTGCGAGGAGCTTTCAACCGTCCACCGTTCCATGAGTCCCTAACAAACAGATGTCTTTACGGTCCAGCAATTTGCATTCAAGAGCCCTCGTGCTGTAGTGGTAAACGCACTGCGCTTGTGATGCAGGGACCGTGGGTTCGATTCCCAACGATAGCAAGGCATTTATTGAAAGATTGTTGTTTATTTTTTTAAATTTGGGTTTGTTTGGGTTAGTTTTGTTTGTTTGCGCCCCGGAGCGAGCGGAAGGCAATGCGAGAAGTGAAAAAAGGACTTGTGGAATGGTCGAAGGGTGAAAGGCTCCTCGCAAGCTCTATTTATCCGGTGCGACCTAGCACCACCTGTTGTTCCAACTGTGGGATAAGAGAGGAAGCTTGGTGAGAAGGAGTATAAGAAAAACCATAGGCGTTGCAACCGTCACTGGAGAGGATTTATAAGAGGGCTCCTGGACTGGTATAGTTTGCGCTGGTTCATTAGATGACATGTTGCTTCGGAGAAAGGTAGGAAGGTGGTTGTGAGTGAAGTGATAAATCAGGGTTGGTGAAAAGAGCTTTTATTGCCTTTATCTTCAAAAGATGAGTGATTAATAATTGATGCATCTGCACCTCTTTACATAGCGCAATATACGAACCCAAACTAAGGAAAACACAAGCTAAGTACCAAAAAGTTATATATTAATAATAATATGTATGTACGATTAATATTAGTTTAATTATCGGTATTTTCAACAACTATGTCATTTTCTTGTAAACTTTTTTCCTTAGAGTCTAGATCGGATTTTCCTGTAGGCGTAAAAAATATCCGCTCCTGTCCAAAATGAGGTGGTTCGAGGTTCTTTAACGCTTTCTTTATTAAAATGGCATCGGCTGCTGCTTCCCAAAATGTTGGAGGGGGTCTGAAAAAATACTGGCTTTAGTTGATTTGCTAATAAATAGTTATCACAACAACAATATGCACGATTTTATCTACGACTGTGCGTAATTGCTAATTTAATATTAACCTTTCTGAATACATGATTACGTGGATATTTCGCCGTGAAATTCAGTACACTTCAACCGATCGAATTGGTTCAATCCGCTAAAAGATGTGTGTGACACGGTCGTGACCTGGATTTCGATTCTGCTTTTCAAGTGATGGTTTGGAATGACTCCAAACGGTTTTAGTTCATGTTGTACCATATACACGCTGATTCAAGAAATTGACTTAGAGTCACGTTTAATATCAAATAGTGTAACCAGCCCTAAGCGTTGGATGCCAAATATGTAACCTTATTTGCTAATTATTCGTCTATATACCAGGTTTACTCAGCGGTTTCAATTTTTAAATTGCGTAGGTCGAAGAGTTGGCATTTAGGGTAGGGCGCCATTAATTTTTTATTATCAAAAAATTTATCAATGAATATTGATCCTTAAATAGGGTGATAAAATTTAGAAAAATACCTTAGATAAGATTATCAAGAGATTCAGAAATTAAAGGCATTTATTAAGGAACGGTACAGTCGATACTAAGTTGCCAAAATAAACATCGGGACTTCAAATAACTATTCATTAAACTATGAAAATCTTGCATAATTTGAAATGAAATAATAAGAAGATTCTCTTATAAGGCTTTTCAGATATACTATTAGAATAGTAACTCAAATAAAATAGGATACTAAGTTCTAATATATGTCCTTAATATTGTCCACGTCATATTTCGAAACAATCCCAACGAAACGTTGAATTCATAAACGTTCGATAAAATGCAGTCAAACACGAGACGCTATAAAGGAAGTATTGTACTACAATAGCTTTATACTAAATCAATAAAATAACCGGTAAAGTAAATAAATATAGATATAGGTAGTCGGTAAATATATGTAGATACAAATGATATGATCATTAAACAAAATTAATCTAAATTATACACATGGCAGCGGCAATATCATCATATCAACAAACAGTTAATCAAGTGCACTAGATCGATACGGCCACCTATGAAGCAAATAGAAATATATATAATAGCCAATAATTGTCTACGGGTAAACGAATTGATTTTTAAACAGACCTCATGAATCTCATGGCAGCGATAATATCATTATCAGAAAGGACACACTAAATCAATGAAGAAAATAGATATACAAAAACGAAATGAGCTCAGTTCGTTTAGGTTTTAAAGCGCAAACTTGAAATTGCCATTGGCATGAGAATCGTCTTTTAAGAATTTAGGTCCAGATAACCATATGCCATTCTCCATATACTCTAGATCCTTGTTTTTTTTAGTGCTTCATTTGCTGGATTTAGTTTCGATGGTACGTATCTCCATTTTGTCAGGTTAGATAAGTCTCTGGGCCACGCATAATTTAAAACGTCCTGAATGAATGAATAAACATTTATTAATCTTTTTCTTTACAATGTTAACTTACTCTACTTATAATCTAACGTCTGGCCTAGGAGCTTTTCGGCTCGCCAGAAGCTTTGAGCACAAGCTCACCGGACACTACCCTACGCAGTAGGGGACCATAGATCAGCATAGAGTAATAGCAAATTCTGTCTGTTATTCAAAATTACTTGGGCATGGCCCTTCAATCGTTTTATGAGTGACTTAACCTTAGGATCAATGCGAGAACTAATATTGCTTTATAAAAATCAAATGCGGGTATCTATAGGGAAAAATATAACAAAAACCGTATTTTGTGATGACAAAACAACATAAAGAATGTACATAATATACACTATATACAGTTATCGCTATACACATCGACATAGCAAGTTGCAGGGATCTAAATGAGCTTAAATGTCATACTTTTCAATATCCGAAGAGAAAAAGTTTAATGAAACTTGAATGATGGACTGCTTATTACCTTCGCAGGCCTCCAAGAGGTCTGCAAAGCGTTCTAATGCTTTCAGGAGTTCGTTTATATTTACAAGAGAATTTATTCTATAAGTTACTGATTGCAGTTTGTTAAATGTATTTACAGTTTGCTGATCCATAGGTAGTTTAGGCAATTTGCTATTACTTACGTTATCATAATTCGCGTTGGCGTTAACATTACGCGCACTATCACTCACCCCGCTGCGATTTCTCACTTATAGTTGTATACAGGACATTGAATGTCGATTGATCTGTGCGCTCCACTGCAGTTAGCACACTTTTCGACGCTGCTGTTGCATTCAATGATCTGGTGATTGCCAGCGCACCTCGAGCACTTCCATGCTCACTGGCAATAAGTCCAGGCATGTCCTAGCCCCTGACAACGCTTACATTGCATAATGGGACGGGAGGATTTGCGATAGTCCCAAGCTATGCGTACTTGCATCAGTAGCTTGCATTTTGCGTTCAAGTGTTTAAGCGTCACACTGGCTTCGGTAACTACTAGGTAGAGCGGCACCCTAGTCTTCTTCATTTGGAATACATCTTTTATTCTCATATCATATTCCTCAATGAGGGCATTCCTGATCTCTTGCGGTGAAATACCGCCATCCAGGCCTCTTAGCACAAATGCATGTGATCTTGCCGTTGTTTCCGCGTATGAATGATATTCTAATTGCTCGTTATCAAACATGCGCTTTAAATTCACCCAATCTTTGTTTTCCTTGCACCAGATGATAACGAAGTTTCTGGTATACTTTAGACTATAGTCTTTGACGTTGGCTGCCCGCAGGTTAGCCGTGAACTCTCAATGATTGTTTTGGCTGCCCTTAATAACAATCGGCGGTGGTACTGG
>JAEQML010072595.1:0-15416 GCA_016904865.1 Pissodes strobi
ACTTTTCCTCCAAATAAAATATGCTGTTTTTTCTGTACTGTACATACTATAGTATTATTATATATATTTATAAATTGGCAAAGGCTATAGGCCTGTCGAGATGGATGAAACTAATTTTGTCCTTCGGACCGTTCGGGTGGTTTGTATGAAGGGAGGGTGAGAATTTAAATGAGTACTGGTAACTTTACGCATGGCCCTGCGCTCGTTTCGGGGCGCAACCAAACACAACTAACCCAAATTTAAAAAAAGAATCAAACATAACCTTAAAAAAGTCTCAAAAATATGCTTGCTTACTTGTTTATAATTTATTATTCCATGTGTGTGCGTGGATATAGTTAGTGGTAGATGTGGTCCACCTCCATAGCCTGGTGAAATTCCACCACATTGGTTTAGGTGGTGTGAAATGACTTCTGGTACATGGGTATGAAGAATGCAACTACATCGGATGGGATGGCATGTCACTCAATGTGTTGATTGAACTCCTTAACTCTGCACTTTTGGCATTGCCAGAGGCCATTAATATATCCTTTACAAAGGGCATTTTTTTTCCAATGCCTTAAAAGAGCTAATGTTCCAATTTTTAAGGGCGGAGATCCTGATGGTCCCTTTAGTTTTAGGCCGATATTGTTAATTCTGACTTCAGCTAAGATATTTGAAAGGCTTGTTCAATATTTGGATGCTGCATTTTTTGAACCTTCTTATTTGTTTTGCGTGGTTGTTTAGATTTTACTAAACCTTGTACATTGGATAATATTTTAAACTTATAAATGGCGGCAAAATAGATATCTATTATTGTTGTGTTTCTTGCACGAACGTTTTTCATCCTAGTTGCTTACAAAGAGACTTTAAGAGACACAAAATTGAGCAACCAGAAAATATACTGTTCTTCTGACTGTCAACGAAGATTTGAAAAGGATAAACTTCCAAATACATTATATGAGGAACTTCGAGAGGAAAATCGTCTACTGAAAATGAAGCCCAATGAACAAATTTATCAACATGAAGCTCTTCAAGCAGAAAAGGATGACATAGTAGCCACTCTTGAGGAAAAAGCTGACAAGATAAGCTCTGACCTTAGTACCTTGGAAAAAGCTTGTAAGAAATAACGAAAAAAGCTTTCTAGGATGAGGTCTTTGAAGCGGAGAAGAATTTGATTGAATCTGTAAATGTTCATAAGGCTGAGGCAGTTAAACTTAAAAACCAAATTCTTACCTTAGCTGCTGAAAAGGGAGCATTAGAAACCACAATAATTGCACAGGCCACATCCATATCTAAATTTCATAAAGACTTTAGTGAACTCCAAAGTTTAAACAGAGATATGATGACTTCAATAAATATACTGGAATTAGAGAACCACATGTATAGTAATGACATTTGCAAACTGAAGCACGATCTAGACTCACTCAACACTGCAAATACTGAAACAGTTGATGCTTCTGCCAAGTGCGCTACTTGTTCTAATCCACAACTGCCTTATTTGGAAGACTCCACCTTGCTGCCGACAAACTCCAAGAAACCTCAAGATAGTCGTCCTAAACTTCTGTTGATTGGCGTAAGTTTTGAATTTGGTCAGAAATTCAATGTTCAATGTTTCTTAAAACCTGGATATACAATTGGGGAATTGGCAACAACAAGATGATTGGTTCACCTATGGTTATTTTAAACAAAAAATATATTTTACTTTGTGAACATACAAATACTCTAGTTATGACAAGTCCTTGCTATGGACCAAATAATAATGTTGTATACAGTAGTAACTTGTCTTTGTATAAAATCTTTCATTCTCATAAAATTGACAAACAGAAATCTGGAATGTAATTATGCTCAACGTTTCGATGCTGATCTGGCCGATTTATTGAAATGTCACATTTATAAATATTTTGAGGCCATCCTACAAAACTCAGTAAATAAATAAATTTTAGCTCCACCTCTGGTATTGGTAACAGACTGTGATACTTCGAGCCGGGTTTTAGATAGTAATATTAATGTGTCTTTTTTGTAGATAGCAGTGCAGAACTGGAAACTTCAGAACAAAGCTCTCGTATTGGTATAAAAGCTTCTAATAAACGTAAAGTCTTGTCTTCTAGCTCTGCAAAATTATCTCTACTTTTATTAAACATTCAGTCTTTAAGGTGTAAGTGTGACAGCTTGTATGTAGAAAGGCCTTCTGTGGAGTGCCGCAGGGCTCTGTTTTGGGTCCTATCCTGTTTTTGTTATATATCAATGACCTACCTTAAAATCTCGGGACTCTACCATTTTTTGCTGACGACACCTCAATATTGTGGCAGAATAGGAATCTGGTGGGACTTAAGGAAATTATAGTGAGTGATCTGAGGATTATTAAAGAATGGTTTAACTCTAATCGCCTTTGCTTGAACTTGACTTAGACTCACATTGATGTGGCGGAGCTGCTATTGGATGGGGATCCTCTTCCGGATGCTTCGGTGTCTAAGAAACTTTCATCCGGCTGTTTTGCTATTAGAGTTGTTAGGAAGGAGTTGGTCCTACAACTAGCGTGAAGTGTATATTTTGTGCTTTTTGAGTCCCACCTGAGATATGATATCCCATTTTGGGGTGTTTCCAATCAAGGACTTTTGAATATGCACTTCGATTTATTGTCAACATTAGTCAGAGACATTTTTGTGGCTCAAAAATTTTTAACTCTTATATCGCTATTTATTCTGGAGACATCTACTCTTATTTTTAAAAATCGTTTTAGGCTTCAGGGTTCTTCTCCTCTTTACAATACTCGTCACAACCTATCCCAAAGACTACTTTAATTAAGAAATCTCTCATTTATGAGGGTCGTAAATTATACAATCACCTGCTGAGCAGCGTGAAATCAATACAGACTCTGAAATCCTTTCGCTTTTTACTTAGGAAATTGCTCCTGGAGGAGTTCTACCGGGTCACGCTATGAGGTTCTCTTAAATTTTTCCGGTAATTAACCTTTTGTTAGTGTACAAGGTTATTCATTATATTTTGACACCCACCTGCAGCCGTAATTAAAGGTAATACCAAAAAAACTTATATTCAAAAGTTGGGTGGTTTTTTATAAATTATTTTTTAGAAATGTCAAAAGAAAAAAATTGCATGTCAAATGTCAAAAAACCGCATAACCTTAATTTTTTTAAATGGAGCACCCTGTATATTATTGTATATTTGGATTGTGCGAAAAAGTCTAGACATATTTCATGAATAATGTCCTATACCTATCTCTAACGGTTTTTGAAATATTGACAGCTGAAAATCGACCATTTACCAAGTTTGACAGCTTGTAAAATCTAAACGGCTCAAGATAGAACAAAACGGTTTGCACTTTCCTATATTGGTTTTTCATAAGCGACCGTATGACACTAACTTTAGATTTAACCAGAGGTTAAAAAATCCCGGATAAATTTAACCTCTGGTTAAATAAAAAGTTAGTGTCATACGATAGCTTATGAAAAACCAATATAGGAAAGTGCAAACCGTTTTGTTCTATCTTTAGCCGTTTAGATTTTACAAGCTGTCAAACTTGATAAATGGTCGATTTTCAACTGTCAATATTTCAGAAACCGTTAGAGATAGGTATAGGACATTATTCATAAAATATGACTACACTTTTTCGCACAATCCAAATATGCAATAATATACAGGGTGTTCCATTTAAAAAAATTAAGGTTATGCGGTTTTCTGACATTTGACAGACAATTTTTTCTTTTGACATTTCTAAAAGATAATATATTAAAAACCATACAACTTTTGAATTTAAGTTTTTTTTTGTATTACCTTTAATTACGGCTGCAGGTGGGTGTCAAAATATAATGAATAACCCTGTACATTTGGCTTTCTTTCTGGTTATATGTATTTTAAACTTATTTATATGTTCTCATGCTTTGTCGATAAAAGTTTGGACATTTTTTGAACTAATAAAGTATTTTTGAATTTGAATTTGTGGGTGTGTTGAGTGAGGTGCAATTCGGATTTCTCGCATCAAGGAACACCAGCGATGCCAGGTTCTCATTCTTGGAGAGTCTTTATCTGCATCTGAATGACAGTGCCGGTGCTGCGGCGGTATTCTGTGATCTATCCAAGGCATTTGATTGTGTAGATCACAGAGTATTGCTGAGCAAATTGAATGTTTATGGTTTCAGGGGTGTGGCTTTGTCTTGGTTTGCTTCCGGCTTATCTAACCATATCGAATCTGTCATTGTGGGTAACGGAAGGTCGGAGCTCTTGAGTTTCGGGTTGGGTGTCCCACAGGGCTTTTCTTGAGTCTCCTCTTATTCTTAGTCTACATCAATAACCATTCGGCTCTGAACATCTCGGGAAAATTTACAATGTTTGCAGACAATATCACAGTACTTTGGAGTGGGATGGATCCTGCTTGCAGGGGGAGCATTGTGAGTGGGGAATGGTATGATGCAAACGGTCTGACACTGAATGTAGCAGACTCGTCTGATGATGTTTAGATGCAACGTCCACAATGTCTACCTTGATTCTGCATTGATGACTGGAATACAAGTGAACAAGTTTTTGAGGTTTGGTATTGATGAAATGCTTAAATTTGATCAGCATCCCACTCCAAAGTACTGTGATATTGTCTGCAAACATTGTAAATTTTCCCGAGATGTTCAGAGCCAAATTCAAAACATGCTTTATTGTTTAAAATACATAGTATTTGTTAACAAAGCTTACTTATGTCTAACTGCCTTACTTAAATTACTGCTAAGTTGAATCATTAGGTACTATTCTTAAGGATACAAATACCAAAAAAAAAAATTTTCATGAAAAAGTTTTTGAAACAGTACAAATAAATCGTTAAACAGACAATAAAAATGATAAAAAACAAGCAAATGTATATAAACAAGAAACAGCCGATAAAACGCTCACAAAAAATATGTCCCCAAAATGTCAGATGAGTCAATAATATAAAAGTATCACATGAAATATCAGAGTAAAATATATAAATCAGAGTAAAATACATAAATCCAAAATTAAAATGTTACAACTACAATAAGCATTTCTAGACAAAGTTATCGTGAAAGAATTCGCTCACGTCATAAAAGGGTCGCACAATCAATAGTGACTTCAACCTCCTTCTAAACACGGTTTTATTCCGAATTTGTCTGAGATCAAGTGGCAAATGATTAAAAATTTTTTTGCTCTTATAAATGATAGAATTCTTCGTATGAGTGGAATTTGGAATAGGCAGGGAAATACTATGGGTAAGACGCATATTATAAATAGAGGAGTTGGAGTGTATATTGTCTTCGAATTTCTTGTGCATCAAACAAGCCGACTCCAAAATGAAAATACAAGTCAAAGTTAAAATTCGATGCCTTAAAAATAGCGGCCTGCAGGATTCCCTCACATTTGCCTTACACATATATTTTACGGCTCTTTTCTGGAAAACGAATATGAAGTTAAAGAGCTGTTTAGAGCAAACTCCCCAGAAGCATATACCGTATCTCAAATAAGACTCAATCAATGCAAAATAAGCATTCCTTGCTATGGAACCGTCCAGCTCATTACTAATAACTCTCATTGCATAGCAGTTTGGAGACAGCCTTCCACTGAGATTCTTTATATGACTTTCAAAGTTTAATTTATTATCAATGATGATACCCAAAAATTTATTTTCATTTAAATTATTTAGTAATGAGTTTTCAAGCAACACACCACTCATAGAACACCTAAAAGACATAATACACGTCTTCTCCACATTCAATGAAAGGAGGTTTGCATCACACCACCGTTTCACTGTCCGCACGTCCCTGTTCACCAAATCATTCAGTTCAGACTGATCCCTACCATGCCATAAAATTGTGGCATCATCTGCAAAAACTGTAAATTTACCAGATATCTTAATACTAGTCAAATCATTAATATAAAGTAAGAACAGTATGGGCCCCAATACCGAGCCCTGAGGAACGCCACATTCTACCCTAATTTGCTCTGAGCTTTGATCTCTGAAAGAAACCCTTTGCTGCCTCCCTGTCAAATATGATCTGAACCAGTTGAATGCCACACCTCTAAAACCATAGACTTCCAACTTCTCCAATAGAATTTTATGACTAACGCAATCGAAAGCCTTCGATAAGTCGCAAAAAACTGCCGCAGCAGAGTCTCCATCATTTAATTTCATGTAAAGTAATTCCAAAAAAGAAAATATTGCATCATTTGTGCTTTTTTCCTTCTGAAACCCAAATTGCGCAGTGCTTAATATCTTATGCTTTAGGAAGAAGGCTACCATCCGTTTTTTAACTAATTTTTCGATTATTTTAGCCAATGTCGGCAGCAACGCCACTGGACGATAATTCGCCGGACATTCATGGTCACCACCCTTGTAAAGTGGAACCACAACTGCTGTTTTCAAGCTTGTTGGAAACACAACCGAATTACAACTTTACTATTTTAAACTAACACTCTCTTTATTATCTACCACACAATTGAACACACTAAACTACTCTTTTAACTTTACAACTAATAGCTCTTTACAATTCAACACTCAATGATTAACTAACTATCTGTTACTAACTACCTATTCGCCCTAGGTCTGCTCCTTATATATAATCTCAAATCTATCACGAATAGCTACTCGAGAAGTATTCCGAGGCCACTCTATATGATTATCGACCAGGCCATCGAGATAATTCCAGCGTTCCTGAATATTCGCGGCCGGCCGGTGATGACGCATACATAGACGCGGTACGCTGCAAGGCCAGTTCTATAGGGTAGCACAAATACGTCCGGATGGTTGTTAGTCGTGACACTATTTATATTACTTTAGATGTAGTAAAGTGTGGTCAACAAAATCTTTATTTTTATGACATTAAAGCATATTTTAATTTGATTTGATATAAAAGAAAATTCTAGTGTTAGGGACAATTACTTACCTTTTATTATTGAACAGCTAAAAATTTATAAAATGAAACCACAATCAAGGAGGTAGGTACACTGGGGAAATCCACATGATCGTTTTATCTCATTTGTCAAATGGCATTGTCTGACAGTAATTTAAAAGGCAGTATACAATATTTAAAAAGTAAATTGGAGTTGTTGAAGTCTTGGTGGACATCCACGAAGTTTATATTAATTCACAATTAAGTTCTAAGACAGGAAATTTTGTTGTTCAAAGTGAATATTGTTTTAAAGTTGCAAAAACTGCATACATGCACATGCTTTCAAGTATTTTGTCCAGATATAAAGATGTAGTTTGTGTTATTCCTGTATATAACATGGTGGCTAATGACTTAAAATAATATCTATTGGAAGTTCTTCAAGAAGTAGAGTCAATAGGCTTCAGTCGATATGAGGTAATGGCTGTCAAGCGTAAGGTATTTCAAACGTTAAGCAACATTTTAGAGTTATATATATATATATATATATATATATACATCCTTATGATGAAAACAGGTTGCTTTTTCTAATATTTGACACAGTTCACATTTTAAAATGCATCTTGCTAGTTGCCCTGCTAACTTTCCTTGACTGGGCCTGAACTGAATGATTCAGCTGAAGTATCAACAAACTGAAAACATTTTGTCATGCTAATTTTAAGTTACTTAAGTTGGTGTAGTAATATCAGTAGTAGTAGTTGTTGCCATTAATTGCTAGGATGAGGTTTGCCTCATTTGCCTTTTAATCTCAGCGTTATCTGTTTTGGAGATAACTGTTTCGATTTCCTCTTTAGAGGTTCCATGGTCTATTTGATTTTTGATAGTCGATAGGCATGATGATACAGGATGATCTATTTTTAATAGTAACACCTCTATACTCACCGAACTAACAATCGTGACCAACCAGAACGCCATCCTGGTCACATTTGGCTAGATTAGAACAACAGTGCATTGACATAAAAGTACGTAACTGATAGACTGGCAGTACCGGTGACACGCCTCAGCAGGAATGCAAGCAAGACTCTAACCTGGCTATTCGGCTGTATTAAAAATTATGTTTCTACTATAAGACTCAACTTGCCTGGATAGTTTTTTGAAATTCGAGGAAGCAGAGGTTGCCCCTTTAATACTAAGACCATCTTAGTTCAAACAGGGAACAAGATTTTGAAAAGTTTGCAGTGCAAAATGCTTGTTAGAGTTTTACATCATGTCAAAAGTTTGATGAAGCTGCATTGCAACTGAAACTAATCATTAACACTTTAATTTGGCTCCTACGAACTAACTAAAAGCAGGACTCGATAGTCCCTTTCTTCTTTATGGCCCTTGAAAGTACCTTTTTTGTGCATTTTGTCCTTAATGTCTCTTTTTGTTCTGTGGTGGTAAATTTCATTTACCGCCGCCACATTTGTGGTTTCCAATGAAGACTGAATGGTACTCTTTCTATAATATAACTGATGCGCCTTGTTTCATAAAAGTACAGTCTAATTTATGTGGCATCTGTTATATTATTCATTGTATTCCATTTGTTTTATAATAGTATTTTTTTACACTTACGCTGATGATACTTCTATTGTATGGCATAATAAAAACTTAGACCAGCTCAGGGCAGATATTGCCAAGGATTTATTAGTAATTAAGAACTGGGGCAGTGCTAATCGGCTATCATTCAATATAACTAAAACCAACGTAATAGGTTTTAAATGTAACATGCAGGGGTTACAACTGGATACTGATCCTCTTCAAGATCTGGCAAGCACGAAATTCCTGGGGTTATGTGTTGATGGTGAACTTCGCTTTATAGATCATATTCTGGAATTGAGTAAAAAGCTCTCTTCTGGGTGCTTCACAGTTAAGATTGCTAATAGGGAGCTCGGCCCGATTGTAGCACGAACGGTGAATTTTGCTGTTTTTGAGTCTCACCTTAGATATGGTATTCCATTTTGGGGTGTTAGCGCGCAACAATATGTTAATATTTTATTCATTCTGCAGAAAAAGGCCGTTCGCTCTATCGTAAACGTCAGTCAGAGAGAATCATGTAGGCCTCATTTCAGATCTCCGAATATTTTATCCCTTATTTCTCTGTTTATCCTGAAAGCCGGAAAATGTTTAATTCTCTTCCAGTAGAGATCAGATGTTCCGATACCCTGCAGCATTTTAGAAGATCGCTTAAAAGATTATTGCTTGGCAAGGTGTATTATACGTTAGGGGAATTTTATAGTGACACTTTGTAACAGGTCACTCAATTTTAATCTTTTTTTTTTATGTTGTGTTGTATACTATTATAGGTTATTTTAGTATTTTTTATGCAAATGTACAATGTATTCGTAACAAAATTTTAGAGTTTGAGGTACTCTTCAAAGAAGGTAATTATAGTTGTATTTGTTTGAATGAACACTGGCTTGTATCTGCTGAACTATCCTCACTAACATTTCCTAGGTACAGGGTATCTGCGGGTTTTTGCAGGACTGTGCGGCTTCATGGTGGAGTTGCAGTGTTGTTGAGAGATGATATTGAGGCTACTGAGCTTCAGGTGTCCCAGTTATCTGAGGAAATACATTGTGAAATCTCCGGGGTATTTCTAACATCTTTTAATGCATATCTTGTCACTCTTTATAAGTCTCCCAGCGGGGATTACAACAGATTTTTAGAGATTTTGACCAATGTTTTTGATTCACTAGACATTTCAAAAAATATCATTTTAACTGGGGACTTCAACATACATATTTTGGACTCGGCGGACCATAGGGTAGCCTCCCTTGTAGACCTGCTACTTTCATATATGGTTTGTATAAAACTGTACAGTTCAACACTAGATATAATTCTTATCTTGATAATATTTTTACAAATATTAACCTTAATAACTTTACCTCTGAGCCAATTGATATTGATGCTTTATCGGACCATACAGGAATTGTGTCTACCTTTGAGTCATTGGGGCAAGTTAAGGGGGGTGGCGTTAGGGTAAATTACAGGCCAATCACTGATGAAGGTTTGTTCAATTTTTACAATGCTGTCGAATCAATTAACTTTAACTCCATTCTCAATACTGATCGAGATATTAACAGCAGATGTGAAACCTTCACCAGTTTGATATATAATGCTATGGAAGAAAGTTTCCCTATTAAATCTAAACTCTTTAAATCGGGACCTAAAGAAAACAAACCTTTATGGTTTGGTGAGCGTTTTTCTACATTTTTAACTCCTGGTAGATTCACCACTGACTCTTTTAAATTTCATGATGTAACATTCAATGTGGTTAGGGATAAAATAAACTCTCTTAAAAATAAAAAGAGCAAAGACTGTTTTGATCTTAACGTTCAACTCATTAAAACAGTTAAAAACATTATAATTTATCCATTGACAAATTTCTTAAATGCCTGCATAAATGAAAACATTTTTCCTACATCCTATAAGGTGGCAAAAGTAATACCAATCTATAAAAACAAAGGTTCAGTTGATGATGTGTCAAACTATCGCCCAATATCACTGCTGCCAATTTTCTCAAAGATTCTAGAATCACTCATGAAGGATCAAATGTACCAATATTTTGAAAATAACAATCTCCTTATGCAGGGTCAGTTTGGTTTCAGGAGTAACAAGTCAACTGCACTGGCTATTGAGAGTGGTGGATTTTTCATCAGGGGGTCTGGAAGTGGGCTTCGACACGTATGCTTCATTCTTTGACCTGACAAAGGCTTTTGACTGTGTATCTTATGAAATTTTATTAAGCAAGCTCTCCTACTACAACTTCCATCCAGAGAGCATTGCCTTTGTCAGGTCATACCTGTATGGCCGACTCCAATATGTGTCATACAATGCTAGTGTATCTGATCAACAGCCATGGAGTGCCACAAGGATCAGTTCTGGGCCCACTCTTATTCCTTATTTATGTAAATGGCTTGCCTTATTTTACGGGCAGTGCACATGAGCATAAGTTGATCCTGTTTGCTGATCACACTACTCTACTGCAGCATCATCACCCAGCGAAACAGAAAATCGCCAGTACAGAGGAAATAGAGAGTAAAATGAGGGAATGGTTTGTAGCAAACAAGCTAATCCTTAATGCTTCAAAAACACAGCATCTAAATTTTTCACTTCAAAGCTCTCAAATAGATCTGCCACAGGATGAATGTGTGAAGTTCTTGGGTGCATTTCCCGACTCTGGTCTCACTTGGGAAAACTACATTATTCGACTGGCATCTAAGTTGTCAAAAATAACCTTTCTGACGAGAAATCTGTCCGGGTCCGTATTGGGGGAAGTTTTGTTGTTGGCCTATCATGGTTGCTTTAGCTCTGTTATGTCATATGCTGTGCTAAACTGGGGTCACTCTACTCATGGGGAGAAGATATTTGGTTTGCAACGCAGGTGCATAGGGGCCTTGACTGGTTTGGGGTACCGTGACTGTTGTCGGCACTGTTTTTCTGAACTTGCCATTCTCACTTTCCCATGTGTATTCATCTTGCAATGTTTGACTTTTATCAAACATAATCCACCATCATATTTAACTCACAGTAATATACATCAGTATTCTACTCGTAGCAATCTGAATATTTTACCAGAATTTCGCAGGCTTGGGAGAACCCGCAGGGGAACTGTTTATCATGGGATATGTTTCTATAATGTGTTGCCATTGCAGGTTAGGGGGCTTAATGAACAAGCTTTTATTAAAAAAATCAAAAAGTATTTATTAACAGTCTTTTTATTCATTTGAAGAGTACCTCAATAACAATTTTAATGACCTAATTTAACTGTGTTTTATACATATTGTGTGTCGTGTGTCTATTATAAGTATTTCAAATTGAGTGTCTGTAGATTTTAATTATGTATACATTTTTGAATTTTACTATGGATGTACAGGGTGTACCAAATTCGAGCCTCATCATTGGGATCTCGGAAACTAGAAGAGATACGAGGTCGGTTAAATGGAGGCAAAGTTGCGCAATTTGATGCTGATCAAAATGCCACATCAAAAGTTAAAAAATTCCGAATACTTCCGAAGATATTTAGAAAAAAGCGAATATTCGCGATTTCATTTTTATTTTTTTATGACTCTATTTGAATAGATATAACAAAATAAATTTCACATTCTCATTGCTACTTTTTCTGTTCTACAAGATGGTGTTATCAGATTTTCAAACCGACGTTTCGTCTTTGAGCTGCCATAATCAACTTTGTTTTTTTAAATACGGCCCTGGATTTTTTATTACGGACTTTCAGAGCTTCTAATGTCCCAAAACCAATGATGTATCACACTTATTCGAAAAATTAATTTTAATGATTTCCTGGTAAAATCTTACCAAAAATATGTTTTCTGTCTCTCTCTAATACATGAGGTCTTATGGAAAATTACATTAATATAAATTTTTCGAATAAGCGCAATACATCATTGGTTTTGGAACTTTAGATGCTCTTAAAATCCGTAATAAAAAATCCAGGGCCGTATTTAAAAAAACAAAGTTGATGATGGTAGCTCAAAGACGAAACGTCGGTTTGAAAATCTGATAACATCATCTTGTAGAACGGAAAAAGTAGCAATGAGAATGTGAAATGTATTTTGATATATCTATTCAAATAGAGTCATAAAAAAATTAAAATGAAATCGCGAATATTCGTTTTTTTCCAAAAATCTTCGGAAATATTCGGAATTTTTAAACTTTTAAGATGGCATTTTGATCAGCATCAAATTGCACAACTTTGCCTCCATTTAACCGACCTCGTACCTCTTCTAGTTTCCGAGATCCCAATGATGAGCCTCGAATTTGGGACACCCTGTACATATATAATTTATTAATTTTAGTTAATACTTAAGTTTAAATCATGTAACTGTGCATTTTATATATTTTCATTTATATTGACTTGTAAAACACTTTGTGTAATATTATGAATAAATAAACTAAACTAAACTATTATTATATTCAATATCGGTAATGAACGGACTATCTTATAAATGAACCATATACAGGGCGATCTATGGCTTATGATGATAAATCTTGGCGGTTCATGCAAAACAGTACAACTTTTGTAAACACGATTTTCCGATATTTCTTAAAATAAATGCAAAATATATGGGAAAACCCTGTAGGCCTTTAAGCATTCGTCAAGAGTAGAATGAGGAAAGGGTACCCATGTTATCCAAGTCCGTCCTGATTACTAGGCTATATTTTGGCATAAATTCATTCTTTGCTGTTTTATAATTCACTTTTTATGGTCACTTTTTTGTTTGTTTCTTAGTTATGTTGATTTATGTAAAGTTAATATACCTAAGTAAATCTCTTAATATTTTATTGTTGTATCATTTGTTATTTTTTTTATTTGTCATTGATATTTCTATTTTGGACATTCTTTGATATTTCATAGCAAATTCTGTACAATTTTGTATTTTATGTACTCATATTTTGCCATTTATCATAATAGTGTACATTATCTGAGCACCTAAGTATGCAAAAAAAACCTTTGTCAATAAAAATTGAATCGTTTCCAGGTAGTAAATTTGCACGGCTTGGAAGCGGATCGTCACTTGTTCCAATGTTTGTACACTGTGGTGGACTTCACTGAAACAAACACAAAGACCCAAGTACTTCTAGAACAAAGCTGTCGATTACTTAACACCCCTGCGCTATTGACGATCATTTGCTATATTACCAATCACCCGTTGGTTAACGAAAAGGTAAGTTTTCTATTTGGATTCCGCAATCAATGTTTCAAAAATAATTGCATTTTGGTGTGGGTTATGCCATATTGTATCCAGTTGAGCTCTGGCTAAGAGCAAAAAATAGTTAAGATGTATTTGCTTGAATTTAGATCCAAACACATGTATTAACTTTTCCAAATGTGCTTTTTAACGTTCTGTTTTTTGATGTGTAAACCTCTTACGCGGCGGTATGAGGGTAAATCTCGGGAAAATGGAGGGAAGTGTGAAAGCGGATGTGACATCATAACCATGCGCAGTCTACTTCAGCGCTTCCTTGTAAAACGTGTTCTTTCTAATGCCGGAATATAGGCAACAAATTCCAAATAAGTGGTTGCCTATATTCAGGCGTCACGCAGCCTAAGGTGTTATTGATTTTGATATATTTCTTCGTCCAAGAGATGAATTGCTTTGGCATTCATTCAATCAGGTGTTGAAACTGAATTTGGTCGATTTGATTCCATTATTGTCCTTCTTTTAATTCGTCTAAGTTACGCGAAGCCGGAACTCCAATTGGAATCTTTTTGGCCATCATATGGGATTAAGGTCTGAACTATATGATGGTCACTTCATTCTTCGTACTTCTACGTCGTCTAAGTATCGGGTAACAACTCTTGCAATGTAAGGACGAGCATTATCTTGCATTAGCATGAAGTTGTTTCCCACAAAGGGTGCAAGAGGAATGACGCGTGGTGCTAAAATGTGCTGACGATGGTCGTCAGGCAAAACCTTGACTCGTCAGAAAATAAAATTTAACGTCATTCCTCGAATCTCAAATTTTGATGTCCTTGATAAAATCGAATACGTCCTGTCCTATGATTTCTAGTTACCACTAGGGCCAGTTGCAATTCGTCTAGCACGTAACCCAACCTCCTTTAATCGTCTCCAAACAGATATTTCATTTACGTTTATGTGTCGTACCATACCTCTTCCAATCGATTTCTTGTCATAACAGCAGTGGTATTTTTATCAGGTACACATTCAGAGTTGAATGTGATATCTCACATTTGTACGTGGAATTCTATTCCGGCCTCACCAATAAAACGTTCTACGGCTCTGTAAACGCTAAATCTTGTACTGTCCACTGGTCTGGCATCAGTAGGCGACAGAACAACTGTCAAGATCAGTCAATTTACAAAGCTGAGCACCCTTATTTTTAAGTTACAATTAATTAAAGGCTTAGATTCTGCGAAAAAAAAAAACAGATTGTATTTTTACCATAGTAATAAAGATAAATGTTGATCTTCAATTACATGTACCCTTTTTAAGTAGAAAAAAACACACAAACAAATCTCCAAATCTACAGTATCTTTATGTCAAAAAATTGTTGATTAAGGTTACATGTGTGTACAGACCTATAATTAAAAATAAACCTCAATTTCTAAAAATTAAACAAAACAATGGAAAAACTTACCGGGTCACAACCAACACAAACACTTAATGACTATGCATATTTAAATGGTTTACAAACTAAAAATATATACTTAACAACAATACAGCCAAGGATATCTATCAATAAACGAGCCAACCAGACAAATACACTTTAAAATGAACGGCAAAAGGTGAAACAAATATACAGAAACCTACGGTACGATAAAATGTTAGTTACCATGGGCAAATAAAAAGTACCCAAAATTATGGAACATGTATTAGTCCTTTAGATGATTGAATATAAAATAACTACCAAATGGTTGTTGTTCGTGAACACATAAAACGTCTGGACTTTTTAAAGCTCTACTTATTTCTAGAGTTTCCAACAAATCTAACCTTTTCCCCTTCTCGCAATTATGTAAAAGTCTGACGCTGTTATCTGGAGGGAAAGAATGTTTTTCTGATAGCAAAT
>MU195527.1:1331-15415 GCA_016904865.1 Pissodes strobi
ATGCAAGGCGGCTATAATGTCTTCATTGAAGTAAGGGGTCTAGTCTAATTAGTATTGGGTGATTACAGGATTTTCACGACCGGTTTCACTTCAGGTTTGAGCCGAAAAGTCCCACTTTCGCCTTAGGGCAGAAGCCCCTTTACCTCAACTGCTGAGCTTGCAGCCTTTTCAGCAGCAGACCTTCGGATCTAACGTGGTATCGTTCCTATTATTTTTTTGATAATCTAATTGTTGGCCGAGCCTTGGCTCTTATCAAGTTTATTAATTATTTTTTGTTTCCCTGGCCGATTGATATAATTAGTGTTGCTTTAATTATTGATGGATAATATTATTATCGCTTTTAATATTGGTGCAGCTACTAATTCATACGGTGCAGCTACTAATTCATACGTTTCGATTTACATTATTTTTTTTAGTTGTGAGGCATACAGTACCCAGTTTACCAACTGAATTGCTCTCTGTACAATCCTCATATTGTACCCTTAATTACTTAATAGTTTTTTTTGTGCTCATTCTTTTGTTTTTAAGTTTCATTGTAAGATTATTGTTATTTGAAAAAAAAAAACAAGAAGCCAATAGATTGAACCGTAAATTAAGGTTGTGTTTTCTTGCTTAGTAGAACGTGCCTAACAACCCTGCATATCACCAGCGGAGCTTTTTCAGTTTAACTGGCAGAGCTGGTGGCGCTCACGAATTCCACACCTGGAGCCGGGATATTGCATGCACGACTCTCCGGTGTTAAGTTCGCTTTAATTTCGTTGCAAATGTAAAACAAATGAGGTTTCATTGCGGATGTGTACATAAAAGTAAGAAGTTAAATATTTACGTGGGCTTGTCCGCAGAGATAATATTTTCGCTGACGATCATCGGGGATTATGTAACAAATTTCCAATCGATTTTCTCAATTTCAGTGTGCATCGCATTCTCCTATATAACGGTAAATGTGTGAGCAATTATAATTAGCTCCTACTTAACATTAAAAAAAAATCGTATAATTCTCTGCAAAGCCCATGTTTCAAAGGTAACTTACCGGAGAAAATATCACTCGAGGAATCCACGATATGTTGGTGTTCTTCATTTAATCCTCAACCACATGTTAGAAGTGGCTTTTTCCTAGCGGAAACCATTATTTTTAGAGTTGCATCATAGTTACACCGTGTTTTCTGACAACTGGAACCTTTTCACCTCTTACGCATATCGAATAGAACAATGAAAAATCTGCCTCCCTCACAAAGTTCCACGGAGAACAGCATATTGCTCCAAAAATCTTCATCCCAGTCCTCTTCAACGTGTAGTAAAAAGAATTTCAGTGGATACGTCTAAATCTTTCAAAAATAAATAACAGAGGACTTCCTCCTACAGTGGAACTGTTATGGTCTGATCCATCATCTTGACAACATTAAGCACCTGGTCCACCTCCATAAATCCAAAATTCCAGATTGATATGACTGTAGATTTATAGAATTCAAGAATTTCCAGCTCTACAGGAAGGATAAAGCTGACTGCTCCAGAGCATCTGGAGAGATCGCTCTTCTAATTCGTGACAATTTTTCCTGCACTCCTAACCCCTCGCATCCAATCTGGAGGCTTGCGCATATATGCAATATCTATATTTACGCCAATACCAAGCTGAACCCTCCTGATCTGATCAACCTCATAAATCAGCTACACTCACCTTTTTTGTTGGTGGGAGATGTCAATGGCCATCACGCTGCTTGGGGATCCTTTCATTCTGACCCCAGAGGTAAACAAATTTCAATATAATTTATAACCTCCGCCTCTCCATCCTCAATGACAGGACACCCACTGTACACCTCCTTACATTTCGTTGGTAACGGATTCTCGTTCGGCCATCGACCTCGCTCTGTGCAGTGATGAATTGGCTGGGGGTATGATCTGGTTAGTGACCAATGATGTGTGATCAGCAGCGTCCACTCCTCTATATTGATTGGCATAATGACCTGGGATACCTCCACATCCTCCAGTCCCTCCTTTAATATGAAAAAGGCTACCTGACCCTTCTTCACCTTAAATTTCTCCCCCCTTCCTCCCTGTTATGCCTCGGATGTTGACGCGACCCCAACGAATTTATTGAGGCTATTCTCTCAACTGCCTCGCTCTCTATCTCCACAATACGTAAATCCCACTTACCCGTTTCCTGGTGGTCCGAAGATTGCAAGAACTACATAAACACCAGAAGGACGCCCTTGGGAATTTATCTCTATTCCCAACTGAAGTCAACATCATGTCAAACAAAAGGCTCCGCGCCATAGTCGGAAGAACTATTAGATTTGCCAAACGAACGTCATGGAATCGATACACCATCCATCGGGTCGACTACAAGTTTCGAAATGTGGAACAAAATTAACCCACTCAAAGAGGAACCCTAACCTACCTAGCAGTATTTCGAGTCTCCTCGTTAACGACACGTGGCATCATGACCCTCCTTCCGTCGCCAGATCTTTCGCTAATCACACCTCCCAATTTCCTCTGTCGTATAATCTACCCTTCACCCTAAAACAACTTCATCATGTTTTGAGTATCAGCCGTAATTAGGGCTGGACGATTATTAAAAGTAATATTCGATTATTTGTAATAATCGATTCTTCTCGATTAATCGAAATAATCGATTAACGGATATACCCTAGATTGTCAATAATCGAGAGAAGCCATTAATCGAAATAATCAATTATTAATACAAATACGTTGCCGATTAATATTGATTAATCGAAGTACCGGACAAAACAATATATCTGATAAAGTGAGAACAAAATGGTTTGTTCATTCATATCTTAGCGTTTAATAATCTATTAGATCACTGGACTACGCGTTTGCAAGCCATTCTAAGTTGAACGACCAAGGTACTACAGCTTCAATCAAGAAGAATATTTTCTACAAACTTTTATTATTTATAAAAGTCGTAAATTCAATTTTTGTGAAGGTTTACAAATCTCTTGTTCATTGTGAGAAAAACAAATTGCTCTATATGCTCCCCAGTAAGCGAGGATCTAAGATCACTTACGATCTGACCTCTTTTACTAAATACCCATTCGGGGGGAACACTGGAGGCTTGTACTGTTAGAAACTCCCAAACTAACCCAATTTAACACAACCAAATACATAATTTAAAGATAAAGACTATACTATACTGCTAACGTGCTATGTGTTGTACCTAATTATTATGCAGCAACTGAAGCCAGACTGTCAGGAAATAGCGCGTCGAAATGAGGATCCCCTATTGGCTAAATTTGTAACGCGTATTATTAACCGAGTCCAGAGATTCTAATTACACTGTGTTGGTTAATTTGGAATTTTAAAAACTATATCTGTTGTAAAGTTGTCGGTAGGGGTGGGCAAAAAATTGATTAACCGATAAAACGTTTCATATTTTAGAAAATATGTAAATAATTGATTAATCGAAATAATCTATTAGGTACCGAAATAATCTATTAATCGAATTAATAGATTCATCGAAATAATCGATATTTCCTGAACTATTTATCGAATAATCGATATTTTTTTAAAAGTTAGTCGATTAAACGATTTTTTTCTATTAATCGATTATTTTGCCCACCTCTAGTCGTGCCACCTCCCCGGGCATCGATTACATCTACATACCTATGATCAGAAATTTACAGGCCCATGGTCTCTCACCTTTTAGACATCTATAATCTTATTTAATCAACTAACATATTCCCCGATAAATGGCGTAATTCTAGCCTATACTCGACGCGCCGAACAGATTCAGTAATCACGGAAACAATAATTCAATAATTCGTCGCATTTTATGATTCCAAACATAGAAACTTTGATAAGACATTCTATTTTTGTTTGTTGTATTATGGATAAGAAAAAAAATTAAACATTGGTTCGAATCAATCATAAAATAAGACGAATTATTTCCGCGATTAGTGAATCTGTTCGGCGCGTCGAGTATAGTTCCTATACACAAACCTACTCAGCCCAGGTCTAATCCGAACAGTTACAAGCCGATTGCCTTTACCAACCACCTTTGTAAGGTTATGGAAATAATAGTGAATAACATACTCAGGTGGTTTCTCGAAAAACATGACCTATTAATAAAGCAACCAATGACCTTCCGATAATAGCACGGATCATCTGGTAGATTGACATTCAAAGCGTTTTTAGACTTAAACACACACCACTGCCGTTTTTCTGGACTTCTCCCAAGCTTTTGATCTAGTAGGTAGAACTGCCAGCCTAAAATCCTTATCTCGACTTACTATACACGGTAAACTTTTCCATTTCATCACAAACTTTATCCTCTAGATCATGCTGTCAGAGTCAGCATGCATTTGTCTTCCCGATTCCTTCACACCAATGGCGTTCCACAGGGATCGGTTATCAGCCCCTCTTTTTTTCTGCTTGTTATGAACTCCATCTTATCCCACATTCAGGGGGATTTTAATTTAGGTTGTTCGCAGTTGATATTTTAATCGATCACTCGTCTACTGAATATGTCCATAACTCGCTTGCTTATCTTGCAAAAGTACTTCGATTCATTGGCTGTTTGGTACAATAATTGGGGACTTAACTTCTCTCCCACCAAATCTGCTGTCATGTACTTTTGTACGAGCAGAGTATGCCCTAGGATAGCTTCTCTCTCGCTAGGTCCCTCCTATTCCATGCGTGTCATCCCACTGCTTTCTGGGCTACCACTAGAACAAATTTTTAACTTGTTTGGTATGGGAGCTGTTTATTGAGGTTGCGAACTAACGTGTTTATTAATCCCTAATATCGTTATGAAATTAATAAAACTATTTTAGTCCTACATTAGAATTTTTCTGTTAGTTATTTCGTATCAGAAAAGTTATTGCTTGTTTAGAAAAATATCCATACCTTTTCTATCACGTAAACCACAAACAAAATCTATCATTCGTATATATATATATATATATATATATATCGCCGATTGTAATTTCCTAGCTAAAAAGCTAAATACATTTGATTCCGTATTGTATTTTTTAGGTTTATGCGATGTGTATCCTACGTTTTCCTTCAAATATGCTTTCGAATATGAAGAGATATATCCAAGTTCTTCGGAATATATGCACATTATACGTTATTTTCCAAGACGTATGCTTATCAAAAGAGTGGACAAAATATTTAATCCCTTCCTACAAATTTTGTTTAACCTTAAGAGGGAGATTCATTACCACAATGTTCCGCCTTTAACACTTTACCATGGCACTAGGCGTCAAAAGGTCTCCAGCATATGTACCTTTAATTTTGACTGGAGACTTAGTGGAACTCAAAGAGGACATCGCTATGGCAAGGGCGTTAATTTTGCAAAAGATCCAGAATTTGCGGCAATTTTTTGCGATCGGAATAGTTCCTGGAAACCCATCATTGTTGCTGACGTATTAGTGATCAAAACTGGAATTGGCTCGGAAAATTTAATATTGCCACCGCCTGGATGCGATACTGCCATAGCAGAAGACAAAAAAGTATTTGTGAAATTTAGCGACAACGAGTTTCTTCCTAAGTATGTTGTTTGGTTTGACTGGTTCTTTTGAATTTTTTTTTCGATTCTTTTAAGCAGTAAGGTAAGGTAAGTGTACCAATAACGCCTACTTACTAAAATTTGTTGTTTAAATTTAATTAAAAGTCAACTGAAGCATTTGAAACTACGAAGTTAAAGTCGTACTGTTTTGTTATAAAATACCTATATCTAAAAAACTTATATTTTAATTACTTCTTAAACTAAGCTAAACAAAATACTATGGTGAGTGATTCTTCTTAGAAACTGGGGCTTATTTGACGCACCTACCTTAGTAATGATTAGGCGATGAAGTTAACTTATTTATTTGATCTCTTACTATATTTATCATATTCGTAAATAAAAGTAGGTATGGGCTCGAAGCACAGAGTTCAGGGTAGTTTGGTAATAAAAGCAAATTTCCTAACGAAATTTGTATGCTAGCTTGTAGCCTGTCGGTACAGATCCAGTATTATGTTTATAACGTTTACGTAAATGTAAAATAATGTATTATATTATTGTCCTGATTCACATTCCATAAAAATGGTAGTTGTTCAAAAACCATATTTCTTCTATGATGTTATCTTTTGTGGCTTGCGCCTATCTGAAATGATGTCATTAACAGAAGTTTAAATTAAAAACAAAAAACGAGGTTGAGTGTTGATATTCACCCGATGCTTGATATGAAATTAGTGTTTTTGGAAGTAAAATGATAATGTAATTTGAATCCAAAAATAAATAAGTATTAGCCATAGACAACACAACTTGACTGTATTTTTGTTATATAAAACGACTTCTTTTAGAGATGTTTGATTTCCAATAATAAGCATCAATAATATAATAATATGTTTATATAAGAGCCATTATCTAATGATATTTATTGGTATGACTGTAGATTTATAGTTGGATGTTTTTTGTCCAATTCTGTTAGGCAATAAGGTAAGGTAACTGTACCAAATAAAAACAAGGTAAGGTAAGTGTACCCAATAAAATTAAAATTTGTTTAAATTTAATTACAAGTCAACTCAAACATTTGAAACTATGAAGTAAAAGTACTGTTTTGCTATAAAATATCTATATCTAAAAGAACTAATATATTTTTTAATTATTTCTAAACTAAGCTAAACAAAATACCATGGTGGATGATTCTTATTAGAAACTGGACCTTATTTGACGCACCTACCCTAGTAATAATTACGCTATAAAGTTCCTAACTCATTTATTTGATCTCTTACTATATTTATCATATTCGTAAATAAAAGTAGGTATGGGCTCAAAGCACAGAGTTTATGGCAGTTTGGTAATAAAAGCAAAGTTCCTAACGAAATTTGTATGGTAGCATGTCGATACAGATCGAGTGTATCATGTATATAACTTATACGTAAAAGTAATATATCTTATTATATTATTAACCTCATTCACATTCCATAAAAATGGTAGTTGTTCAAAAACCATATTTCTTCTAAAATGTTAATTTTTGTGGCTTGCGCCGATCTGATGATGCCATTAATAGAAGTTTAAATTAAAAACAAAAACGGAAGTTAAAGGTTGATATTCCCCTGATGCGTGCTTGCTTAAGATGAAATTAGTGTTTTTGGTAGTAAAAATATTCTTGATATATAATACGACTTCTTTTAAGGATATTTGATTTCCAATAATAGGCATCAAAATAATATATTTATATATTGTATATTTTGTAATATATTTTAAATATACTGATATTCAATAAAAAAAAAACATTCATTTTATACGTCCAGTTGTTGCGCGTAAAACCCTTTTAAATGTGTTAGCGAGATATAATGAATCAGATGATACCTACCCTTAAGGATGCGGCCAGCGCAACATGTGTGCTCCGACTTGCTCGTCGGCGTGGGAGTGGGTCAATTACTTACTTTTGACCAGGGCGCCACCAGTTTGAAGTATCCAAATCCGCAGATCCAAACAGGAAGATCCTCGGTCTTAAGAATCCATAAGGGCGATCCAAATTGACGATTATCCGCTACGCAAGGACGATTTAAAATCCAGACGACTGATAAATACAGTTGTTTGGTTGATGGATTTCAGACCAAATAAAAAACGGTCACGTTCGTGCAGGTTTTAAGTTTATTGGCGTTCGTTAGATTTGACAGTAACGTGTCGTCATATTACTTCCAATAATCAAAATTATATAAATATATAACAAAAGGTAAAAGAGCGCAATTGGAAACAAATAATAATCTATATGCTCATAAATGTAAAGACAGTAATTTGAATTAAAATTGCGTTATACTAGAAGTGAATTAGATAAGAGTGATCGAACAATTATTAGCTACGCTTTAGCTATAACGGAAGTAACAATATAACACCAAATGATTACGAAAGATCAAATCACGTTCAACAAATTAATCAACAATCACAGTTATCCGTCTAATAGTAGCTACTAAACTTTGGACGCGTTTACCATGGTAGACGACTCGCAGTTGTACATGAATAAACCTTACTGATTCAGATTATAAAATATCGTTATGTAAAATTATTTAAACTGAATAGTCAATAAATCAGAACGACAATGTTGATCATTTAACGCAATATAAATCAAATTGTAAGATCAAAGAAAGGTAATACATAAAAACATGAGCATTAATAGAATCACACTAGTAGATTCAGCAGTTAATTAGATTTACATAAGTAAGCTATGCTTACACCCGAACATTACCGAGTATAGCTATATCAGTACCACGCAGAAAACTAAACACGCGATATGATGCAACGCCGGAAAAACTCTAAAACACGCAATCTAATATACGCTGAAAAATATCAAAAACACGCTGAAAATACACGCGTGAAAATATCAGTGACACGCCACTAACATTATGCCGAAAAGATCACAAATATAACCTAAACTTATCTTAACTGGTCTTCGCCGATATCACCTACGGCCTTCTGCACGCGGACTTCAGCTATGCACCTTGGGACCATAAACTCTCAGTGGTATTTGAGGTAATCCCCATACCTCTATGGCTACAGTTGGTACCAATAACACACCCAACTGTATTGACTGGCAACTACTTGGTCAGCTACTCAAATTTTCTCCAAGCAAAGCTCGCTCCAACAACAATAGCTTGCTCCAGATACACAACTCCAAGCACAACAGCTCCAGCCAAAAACAATAGCTCCAACAAACTGGCTTCCGTACAAAAATGACTCCCCGGAAACTGGCTCCCGTACAAAGGAAAAAAAAAACCCTGAAAGAGAACAAGCGCTAAGTATGCATTCACTTACTGCAATTTCAAGCAGCTCCTCTTTCAGAACACTCCCAATTTAATGAGTATTTAAAAATAATAATGAGAGTATTTAAAAATAATAATATTAGTCGTCTTGCCAAAATGCGAAGGTTATTATGACCTTATCATCTCACCCTACAGGTGAAAGACATAAAATACTAAAAAAACTGACTAATAATATCACCACTGTATGCTCTTTTAAGAGTTTAGACTCCCAGGCAAGAACAAAGCTTGTCCATTTATGTCATTAATATTAAATCTAAATTTACTAAGCTTATGTACGACTTTACAAGTTCCTATAAGCAAAATTTAAAGCAGAAATGAAATTTATCAAAGATTATATACAATTTTATACATTGTTAAACCCAATTATACAATACGGGTGCCCATAAAGACAAAGAATCTGCTATGAGTGTTCGACTGCAATATGATACGAGAACTATATCATGAACTATTATTTAATACGCTTATTTTCCCTAGAGTATCACTTCTTGTAAAAATAATAAGTGTAAATAAATCATGCTTTGCCTGTTCCAGGCCCAAATTATATTTTGTGTGATGATATTGCATGATATACGTGCAAGAATTAATAAATTTTCAAAAGTAACACTCTCTATATAGCAATATTGTGCAGTATTTCAATCCCCTCTGAGACCCGTTAAAAAAAGTATAATGAAATTACTTCTACTCTGATAAAATAAATCCCCTCTGTACAGAAAATAAATGAGTATGTACAAAATATAAGATATGTATATTTATTTACCTAACTACTTAGGGTTTTTCGATGGTAACAACGAATCGGGGAGCAAACGCTCTCTTCTACAGACATTCCTCGAAGAAGGAAACGGCGTACTTTGTTCCAGAATACACTGCACGTGGCGAGTTACTAATCCAATCTTGACTTTAGGCAAAAACCAGCCCATCCACAGTCAAGCCATAAACTACGCCACTCTCTATCGCCCGAAAAAGTAATATTCCCCTCAGGGTGAATTAAAAATTCTTAAACCTTTATCAGACATATATACGCACTACCTCTTAAGAAGGTTTTCTGAAGAAAGAGGACGATATCAAGCCAAAAACGAGTACCTAGGTCGTGGAATTCGATGTTAAAAAGCTAGCAAAAACTCGAACCATAAGCCCCTTCCACACTGTCCTGTAATCATACGCAAACTACAGCAGCCGATGTCGCCAAATTTACTAACATCTACAATATGCAATGAAACGTATCTAAGGCTGTATGATATTATACATTGCTGGCAGAACAAAGAAATCCAACGATAAATCCATCATCGACAATGACCAGCAACTATCTCGTTCCGGCCGGCGTCATTTACAATTTCTAATATCCAAACTGTTTAACGCATTCAGTCGATTCGATCATAAATGTACCTTTAGCTCCAGTCGGTTTTTTTCCTATATTAAACCATATATTAAATACTGCGGAGCAGTTCGAGCAACGTTGCCAAGTTAGGGAACATACGCATTTAATAACATATCTTGACTGCGTAATTTTAACGCGAAAGCGAAAAAACAGTCGTTTAATCAAAACTCACGATAGCACATCAATTAATTATGTATTTTCCTGTTGGCCTAAATCGCAACCACGTAAAAATTACAGGGCGAACACTTTGCCAATTAAACATCTGGCAACGTTCCAAGAATAACCTTTTCATAAAACGTTCCAAAGTGCATTATATTTAACGCGTCCGTAGGCAACCAACAATTCTTTTAAGGTATACTTACGCCGAAATAAGAAATCAGTCGCAAGGTATTAAGGGTGGAATCATTGACTTTATTCGACTTCTATCTGTTACATATTCGTGCTAAATTGTTATGTAACAGTTTCCCCTCTTTCGTCCAAAAAAAAAATAACATTTTTTTTTTTCCTTTTTAAATATACAATCTTTTCCTTAAACCATAAACTATATATACAACGTATTTTACTAAACTATGATACATATACAATCTATTCGTCGCCACTAATATCTTTTAAGTCCTTGATATGCCAGACTCCCTTTGAATTTCCTAACTCATCCTTCAATTCGTAGGTCCATGGAGACACACGTTTGCTAATGAGAAACGGACCGAGATACTCCGGTGCTAACTTCCTAGCGAAAAATTTACTGGCATCCGAGAGAGCATAATTCTTCCTATAGACAATCTGATTGGGAAGATATTCCACATGACGACAACGAAGATTATAACGCTCGACACTCTGCTTCCCTGCAGCCTCGAGACGCAATCTAACATCTTCAAACACTTTACCCATTACTTCACCACGACGTTCTGCACTTATGTCGGTTCGACCATCCACTTCTGGGATATCCTTCTTTCTGTGCTCATCACCCGACATAATCATCCTCCGTCCAAAATTCACAAAGTAAGGGCTAAGTTTCGTAGTCTCATGAACAGATGTACGAATAGCACAAGCTATCTTATCCAAATTCGCATCCCAATTACGGTGATTGTCAGAAATATACATTCGTAACATCGTCTTCAGTGTTCGATTCACTCTCTCGGTCGGATTTGCACGTGGATGGTAGTTCGCATTGAACTTCAGTCGTACTTTGTACCTCTCAGCTAGTTTTAGGAATGGTCGACCCCGATATTGCGGTCCATTATCGCACAAAATGGTAGAAGGGACTCCAAACAATAGGAAAACATTTTGTTCTATGAAACGAACAACAGCTTCCGACGTGGCCTTGCGAAGAGGACAAAGGAGTGAAAATTTGCTGTGATAGTCTGTCACTACCAACAAGAAAGTATAGCCATGCTTTGACCTAGGCAAAGGTCCAATGAGATCGGTGGAGATAACTTCCCAGGGACGTTGAGGTTTAGTATGGGTCACCATTTTTGCTTTCGGTGGTCCGGGTGGTACTTTATGACGGATACAAGTGTCGCAACGACCAACGAATCTGGCAATATCGTTTCTCATTTTTGGCCAATAGAATCGTTCCGCTACCCGTGAAAAAGTCTTGTAAACACCCATGTGTCCCGATGTAGGTGGTTCATGAGCACCAGCTATTATCATCCTCCTATCCTCCTTAGGAACTACTTCCTTCCAATTGTCTACTTCCGGTCTTAATTCTGGATAGTCACATTTTACAAATTTCCACATCTTATCATCGCCTATTCTCCAACCAGAAAACTTCAAAGGATTACCTTTGACTCTCTCCATCATTCTCAAGTACCATTTATCTCTTACTGGCGTCGGCGGTTGATTGGTGTCTACAGCATCCAATTGCGGCACAGCCCTGGACAACATGTCTGGAACAACATGTTCCTTTCCTTTCCGGTGAATAAGGGTGAAATCATACTGTTGAAGCTGAACTTGCCATCTCGCTAGTCTTCCAGTAGGTTGTTTCATGTTCTGCAACCATACCAACGAATAGTGATCCGTGATTACTGAGAATGGAACCAAGTCCAAGTAGGGTCTTAGCTTATTGACTGACCATAGAACTGCAAGACATTCTCTTTCAGTGGTCGAGTAATTTTGCTCTTGCTTAGTTAAGCTGCGGCTAAGATAGCTTATAACTCGTTCTGTACTATCCGGTTGTGGTTGAGTTAAAACCGCGCCTATGCCATACCCAGAACTATCACATTGTACTACGAACGGTAGCGAGTAATCAGGACAGCTCAATACTGGTGCTTCAACTAGACATTCCTTAATCTTCCTAAATGCTGTCTCACACTGCTGTGTCCATTCGAACTTCCTAGACTTCCGCAATAGGTCAGTGATCGGTGCTATAACCGTAGAGAAGTCTTTGATAAACCTTCTATACCAAGAGAATGTACCCACAATACGTCTCACTTCTTTAACATTCCGAGGAACTGGGACTTCCAACATGGCTTTGACTTTATCCGAATCCATATGCAAACCATGCTTATCCACAACGTATCCTAAATACTTTAGCTGTGGCCTACAAAACTGACACTTTTCTCTACTGATCGTGAGGTTCGCCTCACGAAGTCTCCTAAATACTTCTTCAAGGACCTTTAGGTGAGTTCCAAAGTCTGACGTCACTATGGCAATGTCATCCAAATAGACAAACACATGTGGTTCTAAGTCTGCACCCAGAACATTGTCAATGAGCCGCTGCCAGGTGGCAGGTGCGTTATGGAGACCAAAGGGCAAACGATTAAACTGGAACAGTCCTCTATTTGGCGCAGTGAAAGCGGTATACGGTTTAGATGACTCCGCAACAGGTACTTGCCAATAGGCTGACTTAATATCTAGGCTGGAAAGATATTTTGCGTCTCGCAATTTATTCAGGGTGTCGCTAACCTGTGGCAATGGATAGCTATCCCTCTCACACACGGAATTAAGTTTCCTGTAGTCCACGCATAGCCTTTGTGAACCGTCCTTTTTCTTTACCATGACGATAGGGGATGACCATGGACTCTTAGATGGCTCGATAACTCCAAGCTTTAACATCTCATCCAATTGCTTGTCTATATGTTGCTGCATGACTGGTGATACACGATAGTAGCGTTGCTTAATAGGTCTTGACTTTGTAACTATAACGTGTTCTGCTTTATCCGTGCAACCCAGCTGATCACCCATAAGATCGAAATTTCTATTCAGCAACTCCTTCAGCTGTCTATCTTCTTCTGAAGTCAACACAGTCCCCTTCGGCATTTCAACCGTAGCAACTTCCGGCAGGTCTGAAAAGAACCATTCATTATGCCTCAGATCTGGGACTACACCCATGGAACGCCAAAAATCTGCACCCAAGATCAAAGTGTGCGATATGTCTGGAATAACAAGAGTTTTAATAAGACGAACTCGATCTCTCACTTTTATAGGGACTTCACATACTCCAATACTACGACATTGCTGTCCATTCGCCACCCTACAAGTTGGAGTCTCACTCTTGTCAAGTGAAAGCCCTAAGTCCATCATCAACTTCCAACCAGGTCCGCCAAGGATGGTGCGAGATGCTCCTGAATCCAAAAGACCAAGGATTTCCTTGCCTAAAATGTCTACTCTAAGATAAGGTCTTTCGTCGTTCTGCGCATGCTCCAACACAAAGTCCAATATCGGTTTTAATTTACAATCATCGTCGGCGCCCGCTAAATCAGTGCCTTGATCTAGGAGCGCCTTCCGGCGTTTCCCGACTTGCAATTCGGACAACTCTTCACGGTAACCCCTTCCTTCTTACATCGGAAACAAAACTTCGGTTTTGGTAACGCACATCCAATAGCCCTGTGGCCAGGTTTCTTACAGCGGAAACATATCACTTCCTCTTTCGCTGAAGGTGTTACTTCAGTCTCCTTCACTCTAAAGGTAGCTACATCTGGTTCCTCGTGAACATATGCCA
>JAEQML010072598.1:0-15414 GCA_016904865.1 Pissodes strobi
GTCAGCAGGCACTAACGCTGACATATCGTCAGCAGGCACTAACGCTGACATATCGTCAGCAAACAACGTCAGCTCAATTGCAGGATTGTCTACCATCTCATCGCTCACAAATACCAAAAAGAGCAGCGGGCCCAAAATGCTCCCCTGGGGCAGAGCTGTCACCATCAGTGAAATTTAAATAATTTTTGCGATTTAAATACATTTTTTGATTTAAATACTTTGAGTTTAAATATTTTTTCTGAAAGTGATTTTTAATTTATGATTTAAATCTTTCTGAAAAGTATCTTTGATTTTTGATATAAAAATAGTATTTAAATCTTTCTAAAAGGATTTAAACCAGTAAAAAGATTTAAATCTTCAAAAAAACTTAAATCTTTAAACAGATTTAGATTTAAATCTTTAAAAATATTTAAATCATTAAAAAGAGTTTAAGAGGCTAGACTACCGACCTTTATTGATATTACGTTTTATTCCAAAACGAAAAAAGTTAGAATCACGAAATTTGGTGTGCGGCTTGTACATTCGATTGACTAGAAGGCGTAATGTTTAAAAATGTTATTAATTTTTTTATAACAAATTTTAAACCGGTTTTTTTGGTGAAACCGTGAAAATACCCAAAGTTCCACACGTTTTTGTGTAATGCGTAGTGAATTGGTCAATTTGTAGAACATTAGGCATTTTTTATTTGACGTTTTACAAAAAAGTGTCCCAAATAAAAGTTTTCTAGCCGGAAACGAAGTTTTGAAAGAATCTGCTTTCACATATACGGGGTGTTTCCAAAAGTTTGGGCGTGGTGCAACTTTCTTATTTCAAATTGATACCCTATCTTCTTATTTGATATTCGGACTGTCCTTCAAATTCTAAACATTTTCTATGTAGCATATTCTATACCTGTCTCTGTATGTAGCATATTATTGACCTGGAGACTTCTTTACATAATCAAAGCGCCGAGTCTATTGAAAGAGCGGTGACATTAGAGCAGCGTATCATTGCAATTGAACAAACCCTAAGTGACTTATCTAGCGTGTTTGGAAGTGCCAGTGGTCAAGTGTCCGCTCCACCTGCCCCCACCACGCCGAGCGATACGGATATTCTAAGCGAGCTGTACGATCGTCAAAAAATGATTAATAACGTTATGATTTTCAATCTTGACCTGCAAAATGGGAGGACTGAAGCTGCCCAGGTTAAGGATCTTCTAACTGATTTGTGCGGGAGCGAGAGTACTGTCAACGTGATGGCGGCTACCATAATCGGCAAGCCGAATCGTAATTTTCATAAGGCTATTAAGGTTGTCCTTGATAGCACTGACGAGGTAAGACTCGTTCTGAAGAACAAGATGAAACCGACTAAATCAGGGAAAATTTTCATTGAGGCAGATATGACCCACAGGCAGCGTAGTGACTTCGAATCAGCTAAACTGGACTTAAAGCGCCGTAGGGAGAATGGCGAGAACAACCTGTACATAAGGTATATATTAGTGGCTCACATAGAGTTGTTACAAAAAACTAAATTCGTCTTGTCTACGTGATTGTGATGCTGCTAAGTTGAACTGTTTTTATCAGAACGTTCGTGGCTGAAACACTAAAATTGAAACTTTTCTGCTTGCTGTGACTGCCCGTGATTTCGATATCGTGTGCATCCCTGAGACGTGGTTAAGAACAGACGTTTCCAGTACCGAACTTTTTCCATTAGCTATTAAGCTATAATGTCTATCGGTCTGACCGTAGATTCGATGCTGTTGGCGGTCAACGGGGCGGTGGTGTTCTTATTGGAGTATCTGGGGACATTATGTCTGAAAGGGTTAATTTAACTAATTTCTGTAATAACATTGCACCTTTAATTGATGTTGTTTGTTGTAAAATTACTTTTAAGACCCTTCCGAGGCGTCTTGGTGGTCAGAGGCCTATTGCTGTAAACAATTTCGCTAACTCTTTAACCTTGCTCAGTATAATCAAATATTTAATCATAACAGATCTTGTAATGTCGAATTTCAATTGTACTGTTACTCGTAGCGACGTACCTTTTGTTACAGAGGACTTGCATCATCCGTCACTGGAAATTGGCCTTCCTGTCTTGTGTCAGCGTATTCAAAACTTTGGGGTTAACTAGGACTCGCCTGCAGCGTAGGAGGGCTGATTATCATCTACTGTATAACTTGATTCTTGAAGCCGACTGGTCACCTGTGTATTAGTCGCTCGACGTTAACGATGCATGTGCAGCTCTGTATGAAATCTTGAATGGTATATTCAGCTTCTGTGTTCCACTTAAGCAGAAGCGACGACGAAGATTTCCGATTTATTACTCCCGAGAGCTTATTAATAATATATAGGCAGGAAAAGGCCCTTAGAAACTTTAAAAAGTACAAATCGACTCTTTATCAAACTAATTTCCACTCCAGATAATACTGTTGTTAGGGATCCACAGGCCATAGTCGATGCCTTTGCCTCGTTCTTTGGCAGTACTTTTATAGCTTCTGTTGACGTGGTAGACGTACATCTTTGTAACTTGCCACATATTGATATCTCTAAGGTTGAGACCTCCCAAGGAATTGCAGCTGGTAAAAGGCTTAAAAATAAGCTGACATCTAGTGTGGATGGTATTCCTAGTTTCTTGGTCAGAGATTGCATTGGTGTCCTGGCTGATCCTCTTACCAGCATTTTTAACTTAATCTTATCTAGAGCAATTCCCCAATATATGGAAGACGGCTAGAATATCACCCATATTAAAATCTGGGGACCCTGATCAAGTAGGCAATTACAGACCAATCCCAATACTTTGCAATTTCTCAAAAATATTTCAAATTATCTTGCACCAGTTCTTGTTTAACCACGTCCAAGGGCCTTATCTCTATTGACCAGCATGGGTTTTTTAGTGGGCGGTCATTTGTTACAAATTAGTCGTGTCTATCGGCCCATATCTGCGAATATATTGACACACATAATCAAGTTGATGTTATTTACACAGATTTTCAAAAGGCGTTTGACCGATTAGATCATTATATCTTGTTGAATAAATTGAATCAGTATGAACTCTCAGATGGGCTAATTAATTTGTTTCACTCATATTTGCTTAATAGATACCGGTTTGTTGAGTTTGACGGTTTGAAGTTGATCAGAAAAATTTAATGCCACTTCAGGTGTACCCCAGGGTTCCAACTGGGGGTCCCCTTTTGTTCATATTGTTCATCAATGACTTAACCAAGTGTCGTAATCTGGCTTACGCTAATGACCTAAAGCCATATCTTAGGATCAATACTTTAATGGATTGCTTGTTTCTTTAGAGTTGTTTGAATGACCTAGAAGTTTGGTGTGTTGAGAAGAGGCTGGAACTGAATGCGGCTAAATGTAGTGTGGTTAGTTATTCTAGATCAGGGTCCCCTATCATCTACAAATATTTCATTGACAATACCGTTTTTTGAATAGACTTGACCAGATTACTGACCTTCGGCACCGAATTTAGTTTTATACCCCATATTAGCAACATTGTAAGTTCAGCTTTGAAAAAGTTAGGGTTCATCATTAGAAATTCTGAAAGCTTTACTCTCGACGCTACATTTAAATTACTGGTTCTTCGTTTTGTTAGGTCAAAATTAGAGTATGGCTGCACTATATGGAACTCTCCATATCAATGCCATATTGATTTAACTGAGTCTGTTCAGCGCAGGTTTGCTAAGTAGTATTTGGCTTATAGGTTGGATGGTACATATTCAATTAGAGGGTGTAACCATCGTCTACTTTTGGACCGTTTTAATCCAGTACCACTTCAGTTAAGAAGACATATCTTTCTAATAAAATGTTTACAAGGTATACTTAATGGTCTGATTGATAGTCCTGTGCTTCTTTCTGGCCTTTCTTTCCTGGTCCCCAGACTTAATAATAGGCATCCTCAAGCCTTCTTTCTGCCTACAGCTCGCTCTAATATATTGTTTAGATCGCCCCTATATGTAATGTGCTCCTTGTTTAATAAAATCTGTCATTTGTGCGATATAAATGATTCCCCTGTTCGTGCGATCGTTGGTGCGGTGATTGATCGGTATTATCAGAATTGGAATTAATATCACAAACTAGAACTTATTTTCATTTGTTTTTTTTATTATTATTAATTATTAGGTATTATTATTTAATTTTCTTTTTTTCCATGCATAACATATACTGTTTATTTATCAATTTTCTGTTATTGGGCAATACGCCTGTTGGAAATAAAGGCTTATTATTATTGTTATATTCTATACCTTGAAATATTGACAGTTGAAAATCGACTATTTACCAAGTTTGACAACCTGTGAAATCTAAACGGCTAAAGGTAGAGCAAAATGGTTTGCACTTCCCTATATTGGTGTTTCATAAGCTATCGTATGACACTAACTTTAGATTTAACCAGAGGTTAAAAAATCCCTGATAAATTTAACCTCTGGTTAAATATAAAGTTAGTGTCATACGATAGCTTATGCAAACCGTTTTGTTCTATCTTTAGTCGTTTAGATTTTATAAGCTGTCAAACTTGGCAAATGTTCGATTTTCAACTGTCAATATTTCAAACACCGTTAGAGACAGGTATAGAATATGCTACATATAGTGCGCCAAGCGAGTGAACCTAACAACGACTGAAGGGGGTAGAGGACTAGCACGTAAAAAATCTTGCCTTCCCATAGGCGCACGAGGTTATTCTTACCATATTATTATTGATAATATTGATTAGTTTAAGACGTTAAAATTAATTATAGTTTTTTTTATATCACAGTCTTATAGTACAAAATATGTCATATAATAATATCTCATTTTTATAATAAGGATAGTATTCTATGATATTATTTGTTGTATATTACATAAATATGTTGTAGTAATAAGTAGAGTTCGTTTCTCGAAGGTTTTGTATTTACGTCATTGATGACGTCGCTTAATTTGGAAAAAAACGGTTTATCGTAGCTAATTCATATAAATTCTCTAGCATTCAATTTTTGTATTAAAAGTTAGGCAATATTGAAGCAAGTATGTTCCAAAACGCTCGTTATAGAACGTTCGGAATTGTTTTGTAATAAAAATTTTAATTTAGAGAGTTCAGTTAAGAGAGTTATCCGAAATATATAAAAATTTGTTAACCGCGTATAATAATCACCAAATGCAAGAAAAATATAAGAAAGATTAAACATCTTCAAAGATATCATCAAATTAAAGGTCTGATGATATATAGGTTGTGTCGATTTTGCAAATTTTCTTTTTTTTCGCTAGAAAAGGGGTGTTTGGCTTAAGCCCAAAAAATCGGAGGATTCGCCACATTTGAGCCGAAAAAATATCCGCGTTTTGAGCCTAAATTGCCCTAGAAGGGCAAACTTCCACTACGACTTTCCCAGGTATAACGTGAAAATATTGAAATTGTAACGTAAAAATAATGAAATTTTAATAACCGACACCGGGGGCCTGGCACAGTGTTTCCAAAAGTTGCACAATGTCTTATGGGGAATAACAGTGTTGTTTACTATTTAAGTATATTTAATATTCCACTTCACGCATAACCCTCCGCTCGCTTCGGGGGCGCAACCAAACAAAACTAACCCAAACTTGGTTTGGGTTAGGTTTGTTTGGTTACGCCCCCGGAGCGAGCGGAGGGCCATGTATGAAGTGAAATATTTGACGAATATATACATACAAAGGAATAGTGTAATCGAATAAATGTCTCTTTTATTCCGATGAATGGATGCAAATGCACATTGAACAATCATCCAAGCGGCCACGTTTACCATACGGAGGGCAATGATATCATTATGGCAGGATCGACCATCCCTTCATCTTCATTCAATCGTACTACTGGGGGTCTCGGTCTACAGCAATATGTCCTGACATGACCACGTTGCTAACGTCGCAAAATCAGCCTCCCAGAAGCTTGGTACGCTATTTCGCAATTAAAAATGTATACACCGCCGCAGTTAAGTTAATAAGACCGTGCTTAGAATATTGCTCACACATTTGGGGTGCCACGCCAGAGCACACCCTAAAACTACTGGATTCCGTTCAGAAGAGAGTTGTGCGTCTCGTCGGTGACCCGGAGTTGACCCGGAATCTGGATAGTCTGAAACACCGCAAACATGTGACCGAGAAATCCCTGTTTTACAGATACTTTTACGGCAGATGTTCCCAGGATTTGGCCCGCCTTATCCCGCCCCTGCCAACGCCTATCAGACAGTCACTATAGGCGGCAAGAGCGCACCGGTTCGTCGTACAACTGAAAACACCTAGAACATTGCTTTACAAGAACTCCTTTGTCTGGCGCACTGCATCACTCTGGATCTCACTCCCAGGACGCACATTTGGATGTAACAAGCAAGATGTCCAGTCGACTATGCCGAACGTTTCTTCATATGTGACGTGCACGATAGCATTTAGTCGGATGTTGTGACTGTTACATAGAATCAACAAATAAGTCTTTAATTATTTAAACACTTCATGCATGGCCCTCCGCTCGCTTCGCTCCCTATACGGGGGCTCAATAAATAGAAACTAACCAGGTGCTAACCAAAACTAACCCAAAATTTTTATTTTATTTTATTTTTATTTTGGGTTAGTTTTGGTTAGCACTTGGTTAGTTTCTGTTTGTTGAGCCCCCGTAGCGAGCGAAGCGAGCGGAGGGCCATGCATGAAGCGTTAAAATAATTGAAGACCTATTTGTTGATTCTATGTAACAGTCACGACATCTGACTAAATGCATATGAAGAAACGATCGGCATTGCCGAATGGGCATATTGCCTGTTACATGCGTATATGCTCCCAGGACATCTGTTCCCCAAATTAACTATTCAAGAACCGTGTCAATCAACATCTTCGCAAACACACCGCTCGTCGAGCAATATAGGATGTGCTACTGCAATAAAAAAATCATTCACCTATATAAATAAAAAAAGAGTAGAGCACAGCTTATTCACTACCAACTAGTCGACTCTATCGAAATCGGAAAGTTGGAGTGTCGCGCACTGCGCCCTGAGCGGTTCAGTTCCACAGTTGAATTTAAAATGATTTTTCGCTTCAAAATACATGACAAATTCGTCCGAAGCCTCGGCTATCGCCCTGAGAGGTTCGGAAATTTCGGATTTTTATACAATTATGCATTTTAAAATCGTTTTAAAACTAATTTTAGACCATAAAATAGTTATTTATGCAACAAGTGTGTAAAGTGAACCTTTTTTTATGAATGGGAATATTGATAAAAAAAATTAATTGAAATTGAATTAAAAAAATGGTACTTTACACATGAGTAGTATACAAAATTTTTTCTACTACCGAAAAATATATGAAAAAACAAAAATAATATTAAATTACTTTACGCACTAGTGCGTAAAATAAATTATTTTACACACTAGTGCGTAAAATATATTATTTTACGCATTGCCCTAAATGTCAAAAAATATGTCAGATTTACTTTACGCACTAGTGCGTAAAATAACTTATTTTACGCCCTGTACATTAAAGAAACCTATTTTACGAATCTTAGAGAGTGCGTAAAGTGAGTACTTTACGCACCAATGGAGAAAAAGCATATTTTAAATTAAACGAACTGTCAAAAGTATTATTCAGATGCCCAGGCGTTTAAAACAATATTAAGTCATGACCCTCTTCTAAAATTTGCAAAACTTGGTTATTGACTTTCCCAAATCAAAGGATGCCGCCGCAAGATGACTAGCTGGTAGTGAATAAACTGCGCTTATAGCGCACCATTTTTCTAATGAATTTTGCTAACGAAACTACAGTAAACGTCTGGCAACAGTGTGCCTTCTTAAAAATCTTTGTTTTGGCTATTGTGACAGTTGACAGTAAAAAGGAGGATGAATATTTACAAGTAAAATTTAATTTTGTTTAATGGGGCTATGGCTATGAGTCGCTTTAAATTAGGACCCGAACAAAACGGAGGTCTCTCGTTCGACGCAAATCTATCCTAGTTAATATTTTCACCCGACAATTGATTTTCAGATGTGTTTTGTCTATATTTCTAGTGCTTTTGTGAAGTGGTGCTGAAAATTTGTGTCAAAACTCGAACTCGAACTTTGAGGGCATTTTTTCGATTCAAATGTAGCGGATCTTCCGACTTTTTTGCCTTAAACTACTATATAGGACCCCCCCTTTCTAGTGAAAAAAGAGAATTTGCAAAATCGACAAAACCTATATATCACCAGACCCTACAAACCAAATAATATAAATAACCGCACAGTTCGGCATCGGCAATTTCCACGCCAATGGCTAAAGCAAGTCGCTGCCGAAATTTTAAAATATGTAAAAAAAAATTAGGTGTTGGTCTAGGGTCAAAGTGTATTTAATATATCCTGCGACCAATCACGAATCTGGCTCGCCGCTAAAAATCAAGTAAACGTCGCACTGTTGCCTATTGTCGCGTATTTTAAATAGCTTGAAGGCGAATAAAATATAAACATTATAAATATTATAGTATACTTATTCCGTATTCCGTATTTCCCTGTGTAAATAAAATAGTGAATAATAGAAGACAATAGTATTAAGGAAAATAACAAAATTAAGTATTCAAGTAGGAAATTTATATATGTAAATTCACTATAGGAAACTAGACAGAAAATAAATTAGGATTATTGGGAAAAAAATGTGGCAGCATCTAAATAGGCGAATATATTTTTTGTCCGCATTCTTTCCGTCCACGTTCTTTCATTTGGCAAACAGTAGAAAATGTTTAGAATTTGAAGGACAATCCGAACATCAAATAAGAATTTGAAATAAGACAGTTGTACCACGCCCAGACTTTTGGAAACACCCTGTATATGTGAGAGTAGATTTTTTCAAAATTTCGTTTTCAACCATAAAACTTTTATTTGGGACACTTTTTTGTAAAACGTCAAATAAAAAAGTTAGAGGAGGGGGCATTTATAATCAATAACTCTGTACATTGTCGGTAAGTCGTCGTACCGGCCTTTTAGGTCCTTAAAGAAGCAAAAGTATTTTAACACTGAGATACGGTTTTAAGAGGTTCCTCACACTAACATATTATCTGCGTCTGATCAGAAGGCGATTAGTATTATTATCCTAAATCACCTTGATTAAACATGTTTCGCAACGTAAATATTTCTAGAAGATACTGTTAAAGTGGCTGACTACTCTTTTTAAATATTAAATACTATATACTCCTTTTTCTTTTCCTATCATACTCTTTTTTTTCTGAGCCAGAATTTCCGCCATAAAAAGTCGAATTTGTTTATATATAATCACATTAACGAATTTTATTTCAAATATTTTTTCTATTGTTTACGTGCCTTTAAGTTATCATAGTTTTGATTTACATTAGTATTTGATCTCAAATTCTTTGGGCTTAACTGGGAACTTTGGGAACACCCCTTGTTAGAACTTTAGGGTGCCGTGCGCTGTTTGCTTTGTTCTCTGTATTAATACTCGGCAAATCATATTTCCTGAAAAGAAAAAAATAACGGTAAAAGCAATTACTATTAACAAAGTTTGGGTTGGGCGTGGTCCTCACAAATTTTTCAGGTGGGCCTCATAAATTGGTCACAAGGGGTCCATGACCTTTTTGTTTTTTAACGACTTTTGGGTGAAAATGGGTAGTGGCGCTCCAAAAATTTTCGGCCTCGAGCAACTCTCCGGAGCATCTCTGTTTGCGGTTATGGCTTTATGGTTTCTTGTAGATGCTCTTTTGCCTCTAAACATTTCTGGTCAGCCTAAGTATGTTGTATTAATTAAAAGACATTAGGAGGCCGTTAACCGAACTTGTCCAAAATATAAAACAAAATGTAGACAATTATACAGGAAAAATTAAGAAGCAAAAAACTGCTTATTCAAATTACACTAAAGGTTTAAAAAAATGCTGTAGAGACTTCCTGCGAGGTAGTGAACACATTCAGGCACAGTTTACAGTTTATACCATCACAAAAAATATAAATATTTTGATATATTCATATTATCCGAACAGGTGCTGATCCATCAATAATTTATGTTTTTTTCAAATATTTAACTGTAAGAGTGTGTGAAGCACCCTTTTTAAACTATCAACCCCTAAAAAATAATATATGAAGGAACCTAAAGGTGTTTTAACAAACAAACCAACATTATATTTTATTATAGGGTTATATTCATCCGTTCCTCATCTACCGCTACGCCACTGGAGAGTGTGGGCACAAAAGATTAAAAACGAAAAACGTTGAACATATTTGCAATTCATTGACGGAATATACCTTACTCTCTCCCACCCATTAGTAATTTTCAATAACATTACAAGTAATAACAGATCGCCTTTAAGTGGTTTTATGAATGGAACATTGGGTTCTTGTTTTTCTAAGTCTGTGGTTGTGTACATAATAAATCGATTACAGTTTGAAGAAATAAGCATTGTAGCCGCCAGTTCTAAGCAAATTTAAAAATGCAATAAATAAATACATACTTGTACTAGCATGCTTGAAAACTCTAGACAATGGGCTGTACTAGTTAATATAATTTAGAATAAGTTTAGAAATCGTCGTAAACGGAATCTGTTTGGCATAGACACCTTAGCATACCGACAAGTTGATAATACGTGGTCATATTACTTATTTTTAAATTCCCATCGAGCAAAGAATGAACGTGAAAATATTGAACTTCTAAATAGGTTTCCTCGTTATAAATTGTTTTCGAGTACTTATCAAAACGCATAACTAGGTATAAATGTGTGTGTGCCTTTTCGGAAATGGAACATTCCCAATTAATTGAAGCATATGACTAGAACTGCTCGACGATTGATTACCTTGATCAGCAGTTTGATGTATTTTCTCGTGGGATAGGTATTAGAGAAACCACTTGATTTCGTCAAATTTTTTATATACCATTTAACATTCATAATCCATCTGATCAAGTCCAATGGTTTCAATGTTAAATGTCCCTCAAATCATTGGATTTGGTCAACAGGCTTATGAATTATGGTATGCGCTGATAAATTGCTTTTCCAGACTGTTCCCCTCTGGATATTTATACTAAACTTGTACATACTCGCCTTGATGCTTAATCTGGGGCCTCTTGAAAACCATCTTTTGAAAGGTTCCATCAGTGGCGGCTCGTCATAAGAGGCCATGGCACTACCGAGCGACTCTTATTATTTCGAGTTTAACTGCCGAAGATATTTTTTCAATTTTTTAATATATATTATTTAACCCTAATTAAAATTTTTCTAATAAATAAATAATATTCATCCTATCCCCAATGGACAATAATAATCTATAGATTCTGATAATATTAGTCATCAAAAAATGTAATGAACTCCCGATAATTGGGCTATCCGAGACAAACGCGCGGCGCGGCGGCCTCGTCTTCAACAGCAAATTGCCATGGAAAGGTCAAATCAGGTCACGACGATGCATGCTGAAATGGCGACTTTAGCCGTAAATCTGGGACACCTGATTCAATGACTCGGGCCGCGTTTCGATAAGTAAAAAAAGATCGGTCAATGAATCAAATAAGCAATCTTTTAGTGAAACACTTTTCCACATATTAACGCTTTAGTTAAGCGGCCGCGGCGGGTACATTGGATACGAATTCGTACGAAAATTTGCTCGTACGAATTCATGCGAATTCGTAAGAAGTCGTAAGGAATCAAATGCGTATATTGACATATTTGTGGTAAATACTGTAAATAGTAATTTTTGTAATTATTTTTGTAAATTGACCTATGGTAGGTTTCTTTATAGAAATTGCAAGTACTTTCAGCATTAACTTCTGGGAGTATGTTAAGTGTTTTTTTTTTTATTTTAATTAATTTAACAGAACTTTTTGATAAGTTTTGAGTACTTTCTTGGCAAAATTTGGTAGTCTGGGTTAGTGTTAGTTTCGTGGCCAAACTTTAGTTAAATCAACTTTTACAGTATGAGTGAAATGTTTCGGGACGAGGCGACGAAGGAGCCGAGTCTGGAATTTTGAAACGAATACTGTAAAGGATTTGCCGGACGAATGATGCACAATATTTTATTTCATACTGTTCTGTTGAAAATTATGTTTTGAAATAATAATGAAGTTTTATTCTGCGTCGTATATTTGAAAAGTGTTTAGGTATATTTTACTGGTGGAAACATTAGGTCTGTTTTAGCAGCGATTTCAAACGGTTTCAAACCGTCCGGAGTTTGCGCATAACGATATAAGCGTCGCTTATATGGCTATGCGCAAACTCCGTACGGTTTGGAACCGTTTGAAATCGCTGCCAGAACAAACCTATTGTGTGTTTGACATAAAATTCAAATCTAATGGAAAGAGAGCGTTAATGTATATTACCTAGGAAACGTAATTGCAAAAACCAACCGAAGAGTGTTTACTGTTATTGGTGAGAATGAACAAAATTATTTGCAATTCTACAGAAATTATTTGACACTGCGACCGAAAAATGTAAATAATAATTTTCTTTGGTAATTATTGCTTATACGGTTTTCTGCTATTTTTGGATTATATGGAAAAAATCATGTAGGCACATTCTAGAGTCCTTAGGGATTGCAAATATACTGGGGAAGAAGAGAAATTGCGTTTTTTTGTAAGAAAAAATAAAAAAAATAATATGGTTTGCTGTGGTTAGCATTAGTTACTTTGGATTAGCTTTGGTTAGTGTAGGTTAGCTTTGGTTAGTTTCGTTTAAGCCACTATGCACTTGCATGAAGGAAGACTTGCGCAAAGCGCAATCCTTTCTTTACGCAAGCTTAGGCGAAACAATTTCGGTTAGCTTGGGGATTGCTTTGGTTAGTTTAGGTTAGCTTTGGTTAGTTTATGTTAGCTTTGGTTAGTTTCGTCTCGTTTAAGCCGCTACGCACTTGGGTGAAGAAAGGATTGCGCGAAGCGCAAGCCTTTCTTCACTCAAGTCTAAGCGAAACAATTTCGGTTAGCTTGGGTTTGCTTTGGTTAGTTTGAGTTAGCTTTGGTTAGTTTCGTCTCGTTTAAGCCACTACGCACTTGCGTAGTCAAAAAATGAAGATTGCGTAAGTTTGTTTAGTTGAAAAGAAAAGTAAATAAAAAAGTGTTCTCCGCCCCAGTGTATTTGCAATCACTAAGGACACTAGAATGTGACACTATAGAAAATTTTGTATATAATTCAAAAATAGCAGAAAATCGTATATGCAATTGATACCTTTTCTTTTCTTGGGCTATCGAAATGTGAAGAGTATATGTCAAAGGGTGGGTATTCATACCATCGGCGGTGTTCCCAAGAAAATTGCTGAATTCTTGGGCCTTGCTGGGGTAGAAAAGTATACGAGACATTGCTTTAGAAGGACATCAGCAACGCTTCTTGCTGATGCTGGGGTCGACCTTACTATACTTAAATGGCATGGGGGGTGGAAGAGTTCCTCGGTGACAGAGAACTTCATCGAAGACTCTATTGGGGGAAAGAACAGAATATTTAGAATGATTAAAAATTAGGAAAATTTTGTAGAAGTTTCGAACCAAAATAATCAAAATTTATCAACTATTATAAGTAGCAGTGATGATAATTCCCATAAAACTCCAGAAATTAATATTAACGATAATGCAAATTGTACCATTAACATTAGCTTTAATGTATCTAAGTTGTAAATATCTATTCTATGTAGTTATTAATTTATTATTAATATAAGAAATTGTTTTGAAAAACAAATGAGTTTAATTTTATTATTTATTTATTTATTTAAGCATTTCTGTCTAACAGGAAATCCATTTATAAGACAATAATGTACAAATATAAGTGAAAAATACAAATTAGTGAATAGGTAACAATATTTAACACATTGTGTTAGTTCATAGTTATAGTAAATTGTATAATACAAATTCAAATCACAAATTATATAAAAATAAGTTTTTTAAGTTGATAGGAGAACTGACTTAATGACATATGAAAATATCGAGGTTGGCAACAATATTGTTGTACTGGGCACACATTTTATATATGGGTTCTCTTAGCATTAGATTATTTGATGCTGATGGCAGGTAGAATAAGGTCCTGGATCTTGTAGCAATAGGAGGAACACGGAAAAATAAACAACTCCGCAGATGATCGGAGTCTACCAAACCCCTACCTAGTTTAAATAAAAATAATAAACAGACATAATTTCGCCTTTGGGCAAGTGACGGAAATCCAAATCTACCAAGCAACAATGCATGATCGATACCACGAGCAGGGTAAGTACCATCCGTTTTAAAAGCGAGATATTTCAAAAACCTTCTCTGAACGCTCTCAATAGCGTTAATGTATTCTTGATAGAAAGGGCTCCATATTAAGGATGCGTATTCCAGCTTGGACCGTACATACGAATGGCCTTTGAGTAGTCGATGTATACTGTGTCAACTTGCAGTTGGGAATTTAAAGCGTTACTGGTATATTGCATAAAACAAGCTAGGTTAGTAACAGTACTTCTTGCAGAATAAAATCCGTGCCTCTGAAAAGATTCTTTCATACATCGCCATTTCAAAGACCTTTGCGAACACACTAAGTAGACATATGGGTCTGTAGTTGTCGACCAAATCCACCCTGCCCTTTTTAAATATTGGACAGATTTTCGCGGTTTTCCAGCAGTCCGGAAACCGATCATTTTTTAGGCATAAATTGAGGGTATAAGAGATAGGCTGAAGCAGGACAAACCTGCAGTCACGCGCCAAAAAGCCTGGCATGTTGTCGGGACCCTGAGTCATATTTGGCTTGAGTTTGCAAAATGCCTTCAAAATATCAGAGTCGGAGAGCGATTTTATAGATAGACGTACGTTGTTAGAATAGATGGGCGGTTGAAAAGGGGCATCCATCTTTGGTGAGTATACACTTTTGAAAAATTACGCAAATGCGTCTACAACCCCCCGAGACCCACTGCATTCAACACCGTTCAGGTAGACGAGGTTTGGAATGCTTTGTTGGCTCCGTCTGAATCGAGAAAAAGACCAAAACTGGGAAGGGGCTGAGCCAATGCTCGCCTCGCAACCGGCAGTGTAATCGCCATAATCAGCATCAATATCTCGTTTTAATTTAGCTCTAAGAGTACGAAACTGATTTAGTAGTTCGGTAGAATTGGATTTTTTAAGTACTCTCTACTATGGTTAATAGTTTGGGGAACACATTTATCAAGAATCGAATACATTGTTTGGTAAAAATAGTTGCAGGCGCCCTCAGGCGAAGCATAATCTTCCAGAGGAGACCAGTCAGCACCCGACAATAGATTATATAATTTATGAAAGTTAGCTTTGCGATAGTTGTAACATGTTTGTGTGTTTTTGGCTTTAATAGGTGTCAATTTATTTATTGATATGTTTAAGTCTATGCCGAGCGCAGGATGATGGCCGTCCTCGGGAACAAAAGGCATCGGATTTCGCGCAGCCTGACATTGAACATTCGCAAAGAATAAGTCGAGAGTTCGACCATTGAGATTAGGACATAATTATATATTGGACTAGATTATAGAAGTTAGCAAAGTCTAGAGCGATCTGA
>MU195528.1:757-15414 GCA_016904865.1 Pissodes strobi
CTTAGTCGCATACTAGCCGTCCTAGTGTGTGCACGGATTTTGGAGTTCTCCGTAAAACGAGCTCTGCGCGAATTTTTAAATCGACCTTCGTGTCTTATCAAGTGATTATCGTTATCGATCCGTTTTACCGTGATTTTCTTTGTCTTTCTGCTAGTAGGTCTGCTTTTTTCCCCGGTGGAAATTAGTAAAGACCAGTATCAGCCTAGAGCTACCGTTTTACTAGTCGCCGGGGACGTAACCCCGGCAACTGCCCTCATAATGGGCGACCCGGACGACGACTGTCTGTCACTAAAGTCGATGGACATGAGAACCGAACCCCCTAACGAAGCTGTAGAAACCAAGATAAGGTGTATCCACAAGAAGCTTTCCCTTACTGCTGAAAAATGCCAAGAATGTTCCCACTTAGCAGAACCTCTGAAAAGCATGACTGGTAAGTCTACTAAAATGCTTATTTCGCCCCTAAATAAGGGCATAGAACATTTAAGGGTTAAGCATAATTTGCGCCCCTCTGCGAAGAGGGCCGCAAAGGCTAAAATCGATACCGGGCGAACAAGCCATAAGAAAAAAAAGACAGACGAGGATACATCCGAGATGGACACAGATGTAGCACCCATCTCTACAGACAAAAAATACCAAAAAACAGACGAGCCAAAAAACTCACCCGTGTCCACCTTGATTAATACTAGCGCTGACGGAATACCTCCTGATACTTCTGCGTCCCGAGTAGAAGACCGCCCTAAGGAAGCTTTTAAAGTCCCTTATAAGACTATAGGGTTCAAAAAGAATGTCCGGGAAGTGAAGTTAGACCTCGGAGGGGGTGCAAACATCCCTCTAAACAATAGATTTGAGCCACTATCTGACTGCGATGACGATAACATCAGCGTGCTTTCGTCCTCAAACATGAGCGATAGCACGAAAATGCCAATAAGAAGGACAAGCATCCGTCCTAAAAAGAAGGCACTTGCACCCCAAAAGACAAAAGTAAGCCCACCCCCGCCCGTGGTATTACAGGGCAAAATACAATCCCACAGGACATTGCAAGACGATATGCAAAAACTCCATATCGCCAAATTTACAATCAAATACGCAAAGAATAGCACAATTATCTATTTTGACACCGAAAAAGACTGGGCTACTTTCAAAAGGAACTGTGATAATGAACAAATACAGTATCATTCTTACGCCGACCGCAACCAGAAGACCCATGCCTACGTCCTGAGGGGTCTAGATACAGATATCAATCTAGCAGATATAAAAAGGCACTTAAATGATGAGTATAACTTGAACGTAAGAAACATATTTCTTATGAAGAAAACCAGGGTACCACTGTACCTGGTCGTCCTTGAAGCCACGGTAACCCTAAAAAGGCTACAAACTGAAATAAGGACGCTAATGAACGTCAAGATCTCCTGGGAGAACAGGAGAAATGTCAAACCAATTATGCAATGCCGACGCTGTCAAGGGCACGGACATTCCATGACGTATTGCACCAAAAATTACAAGTGTTCAAAATGTAGTGGGAATCATGAGATTACGTCATGTACCAGTGACGTAATCAAGTGTGCCAATTGTGGAGGGCCACACCGCTCCATAAACCAGGAATGCCCGGTTTACCTTTTCAAAATAGAGCAACTGGCGGCGACAACAAAGGCGCCAGAGAAGAAACTAGTTCCTGCTCCCTTGCCCGTCACGCCGGCCTGGCAGGGGCAAGGGCGTCGAGACTTAGGCCGGGATACAAATAGAAGACCGGAACAACAGGCGCAGAGGTCGACAGCCGAAAGAAGGCCTCCACCCTCGAGGGAGAACTATGAGGGAGACTTCCCCAACACCTTAAGGGCCGCTCAGCGTGCTGCACCTAACAGGAGCACAGAAAGAGATAACGCAGTAAGTGGTACACAAATACATGATCAATTCAATAATCTATCAAAAATTGTAACAGAGATAAACTCGCTGGTAAATGTAAGCGAGTTGTTCTTTGCATTAGATGAGTTTTGCTCCATGTTAAAATCATGCAATGGCTTGTTATAAATGTATGTTTGTAATGTATTGTCCTGGAATTGCAACGGCATTCGTAATAAACTTGGTGAATTTAAACATTTCCTGTACAATTCCAATTATCAGATTGTTTTCCTGCTTGAGACGCGCCTCGACCCAGGCTTTAAACTGAAGCTTCGTGGGTATAGTGTCGAGCGCTGTGATAGACTCGGACCGGGAGGGGGTGTGGTCTGCCTGATACACCGGTCTCTGCGATACAAAAGACGAATGCGCATAAATACGCTCATTGAGCATGTTAGCATCGAGCTGGACGGTGGCCGGTGTATCAGCGGCGGGTACGCGCCTCCCGCTCTTCGCATAGCACAGGCCGACTACTTGGCCCTATTACCACCGAATACGAGGTCTGTCCTTGTGGGTGATTTTAACGCAAAACATATCTCGTATGGCGATAGCGCTACCACCCACAAGGGCGTTATCCTGCGCCAATTGCTTGAAGACAATCTTGATATCCTGTACCTTAGAACACGTCATCCTACATTTTACCGTGGAAATTACAGGCCTTCATACTTGGATGTCGTGATCGCCCGTGGGATACCTGACATCTTGGCACCTAAGGTCGTTAGCGGCCTAAGCTCGGATCATCTTGCAATTAAGATGTGCCTGACTGGCGTCAGGCGGCCGGAAGCCATTGGGACAAAGATCTCATACAGAAATCTTGATTGGAAGGCGTTCCGGGATAGGTTAAACGGGATGACGGTTATCCCTAAGCAGATCGAGTCCATCCGAGACTTGGAGGCCGAAGTTGACACACTAACCCGAAATATCCAGCACGTCAGAGACGCTATGTGTCCGGTAGTCAGGAGGCAATCTTTTTTAGAGACGCTTCCTGACGAAATCCTAAGCTTGATTAATTTCCGGAACCGTATCAGGCGCAGATGGCAGAGAAATCGCGCCGCTATCGATAAACAAAGAACCAACGCTCTGACGGACGAAATCAGGAAGAATATCCGTAGTCACAGAGACGCGGTTTGGATGACCTTCGTGAATGGGCTCGGTACGGCGGACGGTTCGCTGTGGAGGTTAGCGAGACAGGTCCGCAATGCTGAAGCGCAAATGCCTGCCATTCGTAGCAATGGACAGGACTATATAGGCGACGCAGATAAAGCTGAAGTATTTGCGGATTTCCTCGCTGATATTCACAGTGAAATACCGGACACCGTGCCATTGCACGCCCAAATCGCGGAGCAAACTTCCAAGTTTACTGGAAGATCATATCCGATACCGCCCTCTGTGATGGATAAACTTCGTGTGAGTCCGTCAGAGATACGTGGTGCTCTCCGCCGTCTGCCAAAAGATAAGGCTCCGGGACCTGATCAAATCCCGTACCTGCTCCTCAAAAACCTTCCCTCCAAGACCATTGTACATTACATGCACATAGTGAACGCCGTACTTCGTTTGCAACACTTCCCTAGTTCCTGGAAGATTGCACACGTGGTACTGTTCCCTAAGCCCGGGAAGGATCCCAAAAGTCCCGCATCTTATCGGCCGATATCCTTGCTCAATACTTTGAGTAAGCTTGCCGAGAAGCTCTTGTTGCCCAGGATCAATGAGGCAGCCTCGAACCGTCAAGTACTGCCTGCGGAGCAGTTTGGATTCCGTGGCGGGCATAGCACAAATATGCTCGCTGCGAGAATCGTACAGGATATCCTTGACGGATTCAACATGAGGCATAGCACGTCTCTACTGCTCCTGGACATCGAGAGAGCGTTCGACCGAGTGTGGCACGACGGGCTGCTGTATAAGCTCTTTAAGGAGCTGAGCTTCCCGTTACATATAGCAGCACTGATCGCGTCATACCTGGCCGGACGTACCTTCTCGGTACGCGTCCACAACTCGGTCTCGACTTCGAGGCCGATACAGGCGGGGGTGCCTCAGGGAACGGTACTATCACCGCAACTTTTCAGCTATTATATAGCAGACCTACCGTCCCATCCCGATACTTCCTTGGCGTTCTACGCCGATGATACCGCCCTTTATTCCCATGCCTTCACCGCACAGGAGGCAGTAGATAATCTAGCAGCACACATGGAACGCGTGGTAACATTCTATGAAAATTGGAAAATTCGGCTAAACCCGAATAAAACGGAGTTAGTTATTTTCACGAAAAAGCGAACCAACATTGCAGCACGGCCAATTAGGGTGCAAAACACCCTTATCCCTCCTAAATCCCACGTCAAATATCTAGGAATCTATCTGGACAGGAGCCTTAACTTTTGTCGCCATGTGGCATATATACACGAAAAACATCACTGTATTTTCGAAAAGTTAAGGCCTCTTGTCCGGAGTGGTTCCTATTTAAGTCCTGGTAATAAAATAACTTTATATAGGTCCATCATAAGGCCATTCCTACTGTACGGGGCACCTGTCTGGTGCTCGGTCGCGGAGTGTCATAGAAAAAGGATCCAGATTATTCAGAATAAGTATTTAAGGGCGGCCTTCTCGGCGGGGCCGCGCACCCGGATTAGTGACTTGCATGCTTGGTCAGGCGTAGAGTATGTCAACGAACATATTGACAAACAGGCATGTAAGTTCTATGAACTGGGAGTGCGCGGCTCAACGAGGACCGCTAACCTGGCGACCCTGAGATATGACCCGCGGGACGTGCCCAGACATGGCCCGGTACACAGGAAGACGACGGTGTACTACCTGCAACCCAGGCCGCCTTAGACGATGGACCAATTCCCATCCCTGATCCTAAAAGACCCGTCAAACTTCCCCTTTTGTGCCCCTGAGACTCTCGAGAAATCGAGATCTACCAGGAGCACAGAAGTCAACCCATCCTGACCCACTGACTAGACCCCAAGAACAGGCACCGCCCATCTCGCCATTTTAGCGAGGTGGGCGGGGCGTGCTTAGGGACACGGATCTCCTATAACAATCGTCAACCGTAGCTAAATGTTATCAGTATACATCGTATACACACTGCGATCGAGCTGCCTCCTGTTCCCCTGCTCCGTGCAGGCGAATTACGGCTACACGTAGCCAAGCATTATGATGGTTGGTTGCAATTCCCACCTCATTGAGATTACAAAAGTAATCTCTGATCCTTTTTGTTGTGCTGTCTTGTATGTTGTATGTTGTATTGCCCCCATAACCAAAGAAACGTGGAATGGGGTTTTTCACAGTGTTTTTCCCCATGTTGTCTTTCCCTCATCTTTCCCTTTACCCCTCCTCAAAACAAGCCAGCTATTTCGTCATGCTATTTGCAATCCATCACGCAACACTATTGAAGGGCTCAGCCCAAGCAATAAAGATCATGTATTTGAGTGCCACCGAAAATATATTATTAAACATAGCTGGCATTACATCAGCTGCCAACTTCTGTTAGGTGTGGCGCGTTGAGTGGCCATTAGTGGCGCTATTAAGAGCGTGCGAGGGGCACACACACATGCCACCTTCTAGATTTAAAGTTATGTGTAATATATCATAGGTGAAATTGTAATTACAGATTATTTAAAATAAATGTATTATATATATATTACAACTTCTTGTTTCTTGTTATTTTACATAATTCCTGGATAATTGGATCTGTTGGTACGATCCAGATGTTCTATTTATACAGCAAGAAGTGAGGATTTGTTTTTTATTTGTTCGCGCCTCCAAAGTCATCTGGATGAAAGCCGTTCGTTTCGGCAAAAATCCGACAAAATATTCTATATAAAATACTTATATATAATCAAATCGAAATTATAATAAACAATATTTTTTGTTTCAGGTTGTCTGCTAGATAGTGCGCCGCGACCCCCCGATGTGCCCCCCCGAAATCCGACAATGAGCAGGCTGAACGGACGTTTGGCGTCGGCTCCCCCCCAAGATCCCAACAACCAGGACTTTGAGCCTTCGTGTCTTGTGCGGACCCCATCCGGAAATGTGTATATACCTAGCGGAACCCTAAGTAATTATGCTCAGTTTTTTTTAATCAATGATATGTAGATAAGGATTATGTTGAATGACTAAAAATATTCTTCAGTTCCTTTAGTGATTCTAGATCACTTGTTGGAGTTGGAGCTGCGTTCCAGTTAAAATTATTTCTAAATATATATAGAGTGAATCAAAAAGGAGTGGCTTACCAAACGTTTAATTTTTTTCCATAAAACACTCTGTATATCAGTCAATTTTTAAAATCCATGTGGGATTCTAAAATGTTTATTATCCCACCCTTTGAGACGACATCTAGAAAAATATATTCAAAAGGAAAACTATGAGAGATTTCTCGATCCTTGTGCCTGTAGGTACTAAGTCATCGAAAGGCTTTCAGAATCTGAAATGCTGATCGAAATCGGTTAGACCATTAAGGATATTTCAAATAAAGTGACATAATCATCTGAAGATATTAATAATATAAGCGAAACTTTTTGTATTTTTTTTGCATTACCTCATTAATCACCCTGTATAACATTAAATTTTAATTTTTTCTGGACAATCATTATCCTCCGTGTAATCTAGATGAAATAAGCACTGAAATGTGAATGTCGAATTAGGTTATTATATGTCCTGATAGGCCATAAAATGAGACCTACCATATTATCATAGAAGGACGGAGATGCGAAGAATAATCAGGTTATAGCAGTTAGTGTTTTACCCCTCAACATTTAGGAAATAAAGACCATAAAACACAATTCTTCAATCAAAACAGTTCCATTTTTGAAATTTAATATTACAGAATCATCGACCGGATAGATAAACTAGGGGATATTAAATGGAAGCCAGCGAGATTGCCTGATTTAGCTCCGTTTGACGTTCTTCTTCGGGAGTATCTATCTAAAATAAGTTGTTTACCCAACACACTCAGATGTCTTTATGCTAAAATAGTTTTAAAGAGCCAATGCAATAACCAAAAGTTCCCTAAATATTTCAGAGAAAATATACTTTCTTATTTTTAAAACTAACCCCATTGACTTTGGGCTCATTTTCAGCTAAAATTGTCTGAAAAAGCCAATGCAGTAGTTAAAAATTAGATACTTGCAACTAAGAGTGAGAAAATAGCAAATTCATTGACTGGGCTCGTTTTCAGGCTAATATAATCTAAAAAAATGAATGCAATAGTTAAGAGTGAGATATTCATAATTGTAACAGATGAAATAGCAACTGTCTTATTTTCAAAAATAGCCCCTATGACTTTACGCTCGTTTCCAGCTAAAATTCTCTGAAAAAATCAATGCAGTAATAAAAAAACCAAATACTTGCAATTATAACTCAGAAAAAAACAACTCCCTTATTTTCAAAAATAGACCCACTGACTTTGGGCTCGTTTTCAGCTAGAATTCTCTGAAAAAGCCAATGCAATAATCAAAAACGAGAGATTTGCTATTATAACTCAGAAAATCGCATCTTTCTTACTTTCAAAAATAGGCCCAGTGACTTTGTGCTCGTTTTCAGCTAAAATTCTCTCAAAAAGCTAATGCAATAGTCAAAAAAGAGTTATTCGCAATTATAACTGAGCAATTAACAACTCTCTTATTTTCAAAAATAGATTCATCGACTCTAGGCTCATTTTCAGCTAAAATTGTCTGAAAAAGGCAATGCAGCAGTCAAAAATAAGATACGTGCATTTATAATTGAGAAAATGGCAAATTCATTGACTTACATACACAGTCGATAAGCTCGTAAAAATTGTGGAAAATAATAGACATTGAAACAAGACCGTGAACAAAAACACAATTCTTCAATCAAAACAGCTCTTTTTTCGAAATTTAATATTACAGGATCATCGACTGGATAGATAAACTAGGGGATATTAAATGGAAGCCAGCGAGATTGCCTGATTTAGCTCCGTTTGACGGTCTTCTTCGGGAGTATCTATCTAAAATAAGTTGTTTACCCAACACACTCAGATGTCTTTATGCTAAAATAGGTTTTGAAAGAGCCAATGCAATAACCAAAAGTTCCCTAAATATTTCAGAGCAAATATGAACTTTCTTATTTTTAAAACTAAACCCATTGACTTTGGGCTCGTTTTCAGCTAAAATTGTCTGAAAAAGCCAATGCAGTAGTTAAAAATATGATACTTGCAACAAAGAGTGAGAAAATAGCCAATTGATTGACAGGGCTCGGTTTCAGCTAACATAATCTAAAAAACAATGCAATATTCATAATTGTAACAGATGAAATAGCAACTGTCTTATTTTTTAAAATAGCCCCTTTGACTTTGAGCTCGTTTTCAGCTAAAATTCTCTGAAAAACCCAATGCAATAATAAAAAACCAGATATTTGCAATTATAACTCAGAAAATAGCAACTCCCTTATTTTCAAAAATCGACCCACTGACTTTGGGCTCGTTTTCAGCTAGAATTCTCTGAAAAAGCCAATGCAATAATAAAAAACCAGATATTTGCTATTATAACGCATCTTTCTTACTTTCAAAAATGGGCCCATTGACTTTGTGCTCGTTTTCAGCTAAAATTCACCCAAGAAGCTAATGCAATAGTCAAAACAGAGTTATTCGCAATTATAACTGAGAAATTAACAACTTTCTTATTTTCAAAAATAGACCCATCGACTTTGGCCTCATTTTCAGCTGAAATTGTCTGAAAAAGGCAATGCAGCAGTCAAAAATAAGATACTTGCAATTAAAATTGAGAAAATGGCAAATTCATTGACTTTGGGCTTATTTTAGACTAAAATGTTCTAAAAAAACCAATGCAAATTTTTAGGATTTCACTATGGGTCAGTGAAAAACGCACTTTTCTGCCCTAATTAGTTATTTTTAAAATCGCAATTATTCGGAGAGAAATAATTTTAAAAATATATAAATTTGTTTTAATCTTCACTTCTTCGACCAAATTTGTCCGCAGCGGAACACTTGATATTGAGCTTTCGAACGACGAACTTGATAAGAGACCTTTTTCAAGCTAAATTCAAAATATGCGCCTCTCCGACTACAAAAGCAGATAATTTTATTCTAAAGGGAACATTTCACTTCGCCCCACAGATTGGACCTGTCTAATCGTTATGTGCCCCGCTATTATTTTTAATTTTCAGCAGGTATAATTAGGGTTCCGAGTCATGTGGTGGACGTGAGTCGTTCGAAGAAGGACGAGATTTTTGACCGTTTTCATCTGATGTTTTTACCTCTCTCGGCTCCTTCTATCCGGCCCTTTTGGTAACATTCTTTTCTTTTAGTCGATTCACGACGCACCATATGGCGTGGCTCCTGATAATTATGCCATATGGAAGGTATTATTTTGTAATTTCTGAAATTATTTTAACGATAAAGTAAACAGTGGTGCGGCGACGGCGCACGGATACGCTGAATGCGAAAATATTCCAATTTTAGAACAATAACACATTTCCCGAACGTATGCATTACGCGCGTTACGAATTCAATTTTAATAGGGAATTTCGCGCAAATAATTATGTTCGGCGGATCCGCCGTGTACAGAAGTTTTCCAATTTCGATTCCTAAATGGGTTGTCATCCAGTTTCGCGCGCGATTGAATAAAAACGCTATTATTTTTACCGGGTCCGTTTTTCGAACTGGGCCACAACGGGACTGGTCAAATTCGTTTTATTGCGATATTCGCATTATTTCATTGATATTTCCTGCAATTGATTATGTATTTATGTAAAGTAGTTTACGCCTAGAAATATGTAGATAGATGTTTTAAAGTGAAACCTGAAAAATAAGTTGGTGAACGTGTTACCATCCGCAATCAAACCGAGCTAAGGAAACCCACCTTTTATCTTTTTCTATTTTACGTCATCCGCGCCGAAATCGCTCATTTTTTTCGGACAAGAATCGATCGTTGAACGGGCCGGGGTTTCATGTTCTACCATTCATGTCAGCGAATTTACATTAAATATACCTACATATTATTCCATTAGAATTAGAAGCACAATTTTTTTAAAATCAGTGTTACTAAATAGTAATCAGGAAACAAAAATGGTAAATAACTTCAAACAAAAACGCAAGTAATGCGTGACCTTGGAGGATAAGATTTTTAAAATATATTAATATCAATCAAGAAGACAGCTTAGACAGGTCTGCATACAGCTTATACAAGTCTAAGCCAAGGGGCTGTATTGAAGGGTTGTTTTTCTAATAAGGAGCTGTTTTTTTAATGAGGGTCTGTTTTTTAATGAGGGTCTGTTTCTAGGACCTTCATTCAAAAATCAGCCCCTCATTAAAAAACAACCCCTCAATACAGCCCCTCGGCATAGACCTGTATAAGCTGTATACAGACCTGTCTAAACTGTCTCCTTGATTGATAGTAATTTATTTTGAAAATCTTATCCTTCATCACTTCTCCAATGTGGCGCATTACCTACTCAGCGGGGTGTAAAAAAGAAAAAATAATAAATAAAGTAACAAAATAGCAATCAGGAATTAACTATGGACAATAAGAAACGTTCAAACAACAAAACTTAAAAATTAACTGCATCCAAATAAGCGAACAATAAAATACACAAAGTCGATAAATTCGTAAAAATTGTGGAAAATAGGAGACATTTAAGCAAGAATCACCAAAAAATTAATACAAATTTTGCATCGAAAAAAGCAAACAGAAGACACAAACTTAATACGGTTATAAGAAAGAAAAATCATAAATTAATAAGAAAAAACACCTAATATTAAAAAGGAAGAAAAAAATAAGAACGTGGAATATTAAACAAGGAAGAGCAAAATAGATGAGGCAACTAAAAAATTAATAGAAACACATTTAGTAAATATACAAAATCAGTAAACTCGAATGAAAGAAAAATTGAATAAGAGGAAAATAAGAAGCATAGTCAACAAATGGAAATAATAAGAACGTGAGATTCTTAACGTCGAAAAATCATGAAAAAAAAATTGGAAAATAATATACATTTTAACAAATACAACCAAAAAATTAATAAAAATATGATACACAAACACAAAAGGTTATAAGAAAGAAAATTCTGAAAATTAATAAGATGAATATTAATAAGCAAAGAATCAGAGCGTAGAATATTAATAGAGAAAGAGCAGAATACGTGAGGCAACTAAAAAATTAATAGAAAAACATATAGTAAAATATACAAAATCAGTAAACTCGAATAAAGAAAAATAAAAAAAGAGAAAAATAAGAAGCATAGTCAACAAACAGAAATAATAAGAACGTGAGATTCATAACGCCGAAACAATCATGAAAACAATGTGAAAAATAATAGACATTTTTAACAAGAACAAACGAAAAATTAATAAATATTTTGCGTCAGAAAAAGCGAACAGAATACACAAACTTAATAAAGTTATAAGAAAGAAAAATCGAAAATTAATAAGAAAAAACACCTATTAAAAAGCAAGAAAAAAGATAAGAACGTAGAATATTAAACGAGGAAGAGCAAAATAGATTAGGCAACTAAAAAATTAATAGAAACACATTTAGTAAATATACAAAATCAGTAAACTCGAATGAAAGAAAAATTGAATAAGAGGAAAATAAGAAGCATAGTCAACAAATGGAAATAATAAGAACGTGAGATTCTTAAAGCCGAAACAATCCTGAAAAAATGTGAAAAATAATAGACATTTTTAACAAAAACCAAAAAATTTATAAAAATTTTGCATCAGGAAAAAGCAAACAGAATACACAAAATTAATAAGGTTGTAAGGAAGAAAAATCGGAAAATTAATAAGAAAGAACACCTGATATTAAGAAGCAAAAAAAAGAACGAATAAATAATTAGTAGAAAAACATACAATAAAATATAGAAAATTAGTAAGCCCGTTTAAAGAAAAATAAAATAACAGGAAATAAGAAGCATAGTCAACAAATGAAAATAATAATTCAATAAGTATAGAGGTAATAAGGAATGAAGCAAAAATAACAAACATGAAAAAAAATGGAAAATAAGAGACATCTTAACAAGAATAATCCAAAAAAAAATACAAAATCTGCATCGAAAATAACGTATAGTAAGATACACAAACACAATAAGCGCATAAGGAAAAAAACAGAAAATATTAAGGAAAAACGTGTGATATTTAACAGCAACAAAACGAGAAAGAACAAGATAGATGAGACAACTAAAAACTTGGCAGAAAAGCAATACAGTAAAATGTACAAGCTCAGTAAACTAGAATGAGATAAAAATAAAAGAAGAGGAGAATAAGACGCGTAGTCAACAAATTAAAATAATAAAGAATGAAGCAAAAATAACAATCATGAAAAAAATGTAGAAAATAATAGACATTTTAACAAGAATACCCAAAAAAAAATAATAATAAATCTGCACCGAAAATGGCGAACAGTAAAATACACAAATACAATAAGCTCATAAGGAAAAATAGAAAAACTAATAAAAAATAATTAATCAGCAAAAAAATCAGAACATCAAAGGATGAAGAGCAGAATAGATAAGGCAACTAAAAATTAGTAGAAAAACATACATTAAAATATATGAAAACAGAATCTATCACAAAGCCCAGCTCAAATAAGTGTCGAAGTAATAAAGAATGAAGCAAAAATAACAATCGTTAAAACATTTTGAAAATAGACGTTTTAACAAGAACCAAAAAATTTATAAAAAAAATCTGCATCGAAAATAGCGAACAATAAAATACATAAACATAATAAGCTCATAAGAAACAAAAAAGGAAAGATCATAAGAAAAAGAATGTAATATTTATCGGCAAAAAAAAATAAGGACGTTAAACTCCAAACGTGGAAGAACAAGATAGATGAGACAACTAAAAACTTAGTAGAAAAGCAATGCAGTAAAATATACAAACTCAGTAAACTGGAATGAAAACAAAAATAAAAAGATAGAACAAGAAATATAGTCAACAAATAAAAATATTAAAACCTTGCTATTCTGAACGTCGAAATCAAGACAGAACCTAATTCAAATAAGTACCGAAGTAACAAAGAATGAAACAAAAATAACAATCATGAATAAAAAATGTGGAAAATAATAGAAAACTCGGAAAAATAATTAGAAAAAACATGTAATATCAATAGGAACGTCAAACACTCAACGAGGAGGAACAGAATAAATGAGACACTAAAAAATTAGTAGAAAAGCGATACAGTATAAAATATACAAACTCGGTAAACAATCATAAAAAAAATGTGAAAAATACATTTTTAACAAGAACAATTAAAAAATTTATAAAAAAATTGCATCAGAAAAAGGCGAACAGAATACACAAACTTAATATGGTTATAAGAAAGAAAAATCGGAAAATTAATAAGAACGAACACCTAATACTAAAAAGCAAAAAAAGAACGAAGAAGAGCCAAATAGATAATTAGTAAAAAAACATATAGTAAAATATAGAAATCGGTAAACTCGTTTAAAGAAAAATAAAATAGTCAACAAATGAAAATAATAATTTAATAAGAATTGAGGTAATAAAAAATGAAGAAATAATAACATATAAAATAATATGGAAAATCATTTTAACATTAAACTAACCCAAAAATAAATAAAAATTCTGCATCGAAAATAGCGTGCAGTAAAATACACAAACACAATAAGCACATAAGAAAAAAAAACAGAAAATATTAAGAAAAACGTGTGATATTTAACAGCAATAAAATAAGAACGTTAAACTCAAACGAGAAAGGACAAGGTACATGAGACAACTAAAAAATTAGTAGAAAAGCAATACAGTAAGATGTATAAGCTCAGTAAACTAGAATGAGAGAAAAATAAAAGAAAAGGAGAATAAGAAGCCTAGTCAACAAATGAAAATAATAAAGAATGAAACAAAAAATAACAATCATGAAAAAAATGTGGAAAATAATAGACATTTTAACAAGAATAACCAAAAAAATTAATACAAAAATCGAACAGTAAAATATCTACACAAATACAATAAGCTCATAAAGAAAAATCGAAAAGCTAATAAAAAAGATATATGTAATATTAACCAGCAAAAAAAATAAGAAGGTGGAACATCAAAGGATGAAGAGCAGAATAGATAGAACTAAAACTAAACTAAAAAATTAGTAATAAAGAATGAAGCAAAAATAACAATCGTTAAAAAAAATTGAAAAACAATAGACAAGAACAACTAAGGAGTTTATAAAAAAAACTGCATCGAAAATAACGAACAATAAAATACATAAACACAATAAGCTCATAAGAAAGAAAAAACGGAAAAATAATAAGAAAGAGCATGCAATATTTATCAGCAAAAAAAATAAGAACGTTAAACTCAAAACCAAGAAGAGCAGGATAGATGAGACAACTGAAAAATTAGTAGAAAAGCAATAGAATAAAATATACAAACAAACTTGAAAGAAAAATAAAAGAAGAGAAGTAGAAGTATAGTCGACAAATGAATATAAAAAACTAGAACAGAACCTAATTGAAATAAGTACCGAGGTAATAAAGAATGAAAAAATCATTAAAAATATGGAAAGTAATAGACATTTAAACCAGATCAACCAAATAATTAACAGCAAGATACGCACACACAATAAGCTTATAAGAAAGGAAAAATAAAAAATATTTAATATTGTAATATTAATAAAAGTAAAAAACGTTACGCACCAAACGAGGAAGAACAGGACAGATGAGACAACTAAAAAATTAGTAGAAAAACAATGCAGTAAAATTATACAAACTCAGTAAACTGGAATGAAAGAAAAGTAAAAGGAGAGAAGAACAAGAAATATAATTAACAAATG
>JAEQML010072601.1:0-15413 GCA_016904865.1 Pissodes strobi
TTTTTATTATTTATTTTTCCAAAACACCATTTATTTTTGTGAATATTCCAGAATATGAAAAAACAAAAAAATTAAGGGAGTTAAAAGTAGAACTAATCGTTTTGCCCAACCTCTTGGGTACAATTATCTCCCGTGGAATTTGAATTGAAAATTGTTCATAAATAGCGATAAGTACTGCCTTTTGATAAACTTAGGTAAAAAAAAATAAACACACCTCAAATTTAAAAATTGCAGTAGTTGAAGGAGTATCGTCTGCTTCCTCCCTGACATCTTCTACATTTGTCCAATTGACAACCTTGTTAGCACTTTCTAATCCATCTTTCATGTTGCGTTGTTCCTTTTTCTTTTTCAGTGTGTCCTACATTGAATTGACCAATATTTGTGCCTTAATAATATTAAGGTCATCCGTTTAAAGGTAGCTTGATAAAGGTCTTTGAGTTCGAAAGATTTAAAAATATATTTGAGCAGTTGAAATTGTTTCAAATTTAGTTAACGATTGAATTAAATTTGCTGCAGTGGTTCTTATTTCATTATTGAAGATTTCAGAATCAGCAGTGCCTATAATGGTAAGCGCATTCATTCTTTTATATAATGCACGGAAGAATAATGCCCATGAAGTTGAGATACCGTAGAAATTAACATACTAAATGAAACACATTTTGTATTCCATGCAAAACTTTTAATCCATAAGGACTTCCGATAGAAGCGTAACAGAGCGCTTTCGGCCTAAGCCATCATCAGTGTTACCTGGAATGTAAGTAAAAGATCCATCCATTAACGAATGTCAGTGAAAATAGTGATTCTTTGTGTGATTATCTGTATCGAGTGAATAAAAAGCAAAATGGTAGGAGTTCTTTTGCTTACTTGTCAGGGGAACGAAAGAACATATCAACGAAGAGAAACAAACAACACCTATAAACAATGGTCACATCACAATTTTACAAGTGCAAGTTACATTTCTAAAAAGGCGGTTCACATAATTCTATTTTAAAAACAATTATGTGAACCCCCTTTTTAGAAATGTGACTTGTACTTGTGAATTTGTGATGTCACCATTGTCTATAAGTGTTGTTTGTTTCTCTTCGTTGATATGTTCTTCAGTTCCACTAACAAGTAAGCAAAAGAAGTCCTACAATTTTACTTTTTACTCACTCGATATAGAAAATAACACAAAGAATCACCATTCTCACCTTACACACTCAATTTAATTCCTTTCAAATCTTAACAATCCTAGAATCTTAATATAACAATGTCAATTGTATCATCTTCCCAGGACATCTGTTTCCCTAATTACAACCTACAACTATTCAAGAATCGTGTCAATCAACATCTTCTTGCACACATCGCTCGTCGAGTGCCATAGGATCTCCCTTTAGTGTGTGTGCCACTGCCATAAAAAAACTCTATTTTAGAATTGTTTGAAGTATTGTACAAACGCAAACAAAAATTCGTATCAAAATCGGTAGGTCGGTATCATGGCACTGGCTCGGCCCACTGGGCATGTCCCAGTGTCCCGGTGGGTTCATCCATTGCTAAGGAAAGAGGAAATGCAACTTTAAAACTTCACCACTATTCGGACACAACTCAATTTAGTATCCTTGGTAATCCCATGACTATTGAAATTATCAGCATCGTTATCATCTACTCCAGTGCATTGATCATGTGAACAACGTTTGAAATTCACGCAAAGAATCCAACTTTCACCAGCTCGTGAGGAGAAATATGTCTCCTAACAAAAGACATATTTTTCGTCCTTATCTTCAGCGTCATCTGAGACTGTATCAATTTCATTGGCATTTGGAAGAAGTCTTGATTCTTCCTTCTTCCCTATAACGTTTTCTGCCGTTCCTTTCCTTTGAATTGCTTTCTTTTTTCTTTCTTCCAACAATTGGATTTTGAATGTGGTATTGTTTAAAATGTTTTGTGTCTCCCTTGAGCGCTATTACTCATTCATCTTTAGCAGAAATAAGACCAAATTAACTGTCATTAGGTAGTTGTTTGCTGCATGCTAAACTAAAAAATAGAGCAAATTTAAATTAAAAGGAAAACATATTTGCTATGCCATCTTATCCTTATCTATTTTGGTGAGATGGCATTCTTACATAAATAAACACTAATTAGAACTTCAAAGAAAAAAATATGAAACAAATTAATAGTAGTAACCTTACGTATTGTTGTACAACACCAATGTCGCACACAAAATGTCTAAGATTTTGGATTAAGACCCGCATACCCTCCGTGAGCTCAGTAGCCACACATTTGACATGTAAACCATAGCTCTCGTGATCATGAAAATTGATAAAGTGAATATCTTCATCTTCTTATAGATCTTTTATATTTTCATTTTCGTCATCAGAGCTGTTCTCTTCATAAATAACTTGTTTTGATACATCTAGAATATTATCGTAGTGGTCTTCATCGGCAACGAGTCGCTTTTTGTGAGCTTTTTTCGAAGCAATGACTTTTTTCAGCGACATATGAGATGTTGATAGTAAAAAAGGTATGTCTGCAACTGATAAGTTATAATTTTCATCACTTTTGGAAAAAGTCCTAATCATGGATTTCATTTTTAGCCATCGGAAAATGGGATTTATTTTTATTTTTAAGATCTTCCAGTGATTCTGGAATCGCCCACACCAGGTCGATATTATCCCTGATATTGACTTCATACATCCGTGGCTGCTTTGAAACATTAAATGTAGTAATGTAGACCTCATATCATATGTCATCTTTGGAAACATTGATTAGTATTAGAACTTATCTGGTTAAGAAAGAAGGAAGGGGGAAATAATACTTTAAAACTAACGATTTAATTTAGTGTTGTTGATACACAAATCACAAGTGAAATCAGCAGCATCCTTATCATCTACTCCAGAATAAACGTTTGCACTTCACGCAGATAATCCAACCTTCCTCATCCTGAGACGACAAAAATGTCTCCTCAAAAAAGAGATACTTTTCGTCATTATCTTCAACGTCATCTGAGTTTGTATCACTTTCGCTGGCATTTAAGGATGAAATTGTTATGATCTTCATCTTGCAAGAAATATTTATGTTTCTTTCTTTATGTCATTTTCCGTCGTTCTTTTGTTTTTCAAAAATGCTTTCTTTTTTCTTTCTTTCAACAATTGTTTTTTGAATGAGGTGCTGGTTAAAATGACTGGTACGCCACGTTTTTGTGTCTGCTTCGAACGCTATTGCTCATTCATTTTTGGAAATGATAACACATTTTAGGAGGAATAAGGCCAAATGAGCTCTCATTAGTTAGTTGTTTGGTGTAGCTTGTTTGATTCAGTTCAACAGCTGCTTCTTGAATATCAGCATCAATAATCTCGGTTTCCGTATTCAATTGATCAACGTCTCGTGTTCTATTATGTTGGCTTGTGATTTGTATAGAATTCATAATGTTGCTGCTTATTTGACCCTGTTCGATGTTTTTAATTTGGCCACTGGGACTAAAATTTTCAGAGCTGTTATTTCACGGGCCGATTTCCTGAATTACTATGTTCTTTTCCGATATTTCCACAGCCACGAAATTGATATTCGTAAATACGTCAGGATTATCTATATAATCCTGACGCTCTATAGCGATGCTCTATATGTGTACAGGTTTGAACATATAATTCATTGAATATTGCAATATCAGTGACAATACTTCCTGGATGATTATTGAACCACTTTTCAAGGCGCCCTATCATGATAGTGGGATGGGAGAAACATGATTCCCGCATTCAGAGCGGTTACAGCTTATGTCTGCAGTGAGGCGGGAAAACCAGAGTTGTGACATAATTTTGTCTCGCGTTTTCAATGACTTCTAAATTTTTAATATTCGAAAGGTGGCCAACCAAAAGTAATAGAGCTAATACGAGAAATTATCGAGCCCATCCTGAAAAACCTCAAAATCCGTCTACCCGGATTAATTAAAGCCAAACACAGAACCTGGCGAAGCTCCACTTTCATGTTCTGCTTTCATTCAAAGCCTGGAACAAATAAGCATAGAAAGAACATAGCTTCCACCTACCGTTACACATATTACTGTAGTAGAGGAAGAACCTCGCTCAGCAGAGGTCAAACATCCATTTGTTTACGGTCCTTTTTAACAAAAATCTTGGAATTTCTGCCAGCCACAGTGCTTAAAGGCAAAATGTGTCTTCTACGGATTTTAACAATGAAATAATAATTGCAAGATTGGGACGATTGGATGCTGATGTTGCTTGTGGTGCTCTCAAAGATATCTCAGGATATCTTTGTCAGAACTCTCTTAACCACTCTTTGCCTGCCGTTTGGTTAGGTACTATCGGAAAACGGATGAGAAGATGAAAAATTTTGTTTTTACAGCGAGTTGATATAATATTTTCTAGCATCTTCTGTTGTTACTCCATACATCAATATTCTTCATATCTATTACGTGATGTAGTAGTTCTAACTGCTGTCCGTCAGGAAAATCTTCTGTTTGCTTCCCAAAATTTTCAGGTAGTTAGTGGCATGCTTAGTAGCGCCTTTAGCATGTCTCTTTAAAGTCATTAAAGGATCCCTAAATTGAATGGTTGTTGTCTCAAATTTAACGCCATCTATATCTTTAGACATATTACTATCTAAGACTATCTCTAAAATGTTCGCCAATAATTTGGAACCATAGTAAAGTCCAAAACAAACTGGCACCATGCAGTTAAATGGGCCACATGATCCCCTTTGTGGATAAAATTATTCCTGGAGAGATCATTTTGCCCAAAAGTACACCTTGAACGTTCCCGCCATTTACTGCTCCATGAGTTTCATATAGCTGTAAACAAACACATTAGCTAATAGTTAAGAAGTTTTATGGATGCCCTGATACAATAACTTTATTATTTAAAAATTATCCTCAGAAATGAAGCGATGTTGACCTCATTCTCTTGTTGCAAATCGTAAACCCTCATTGATAGTAATTGGAGAAATTAATTTAACTTTCATGTTTATATTATCTCCAGATATAATATCTAAGTTATCAAGCAATTCTATAATACCAGTTACATCTGTTGTTCTAAAATAGAATTGTGGTTTATATCCATACAAAATTGGAGTATGTCCACCTCCTTCATCTTTTGTTAAAACATAAAATTCAGATTCAAAATTATTGCGAGGATTAATTGAACCTGGTTTAGATAAAACTTGTCCTCTTTTAACATCATCTCTTTTTATTCCTCTGAGTAATATACCAACCGATTCTCCAGCTACTCCTTTATCTACCTTTTTCCTAAACATTTCAATTCATGTACAAATAGTTTTAACAGTTTTTTTAAGACAAACTATTTCAACATCATCACCTACTTTTATTATTCCTTTTTCTATTCTTCCAGTTTCAACAGTGCCTCTTACAGATATTGAAAATACATCTTATATAGGTAATAAAAATGAATTTTCTATATCTCTGTTTGGGTCTGAAATATAAGTATCTATAGGTAATATTAGAAAGTTCGAAAATACTATCTTTCTATTTTAAATCTCTAATTACATTACAATCTCCTCTAATTTCATTACAGGTGTATCGTCTCCAGAAAATCCATATTTAGATAATAAATCAATTATTTCCATTTCTACTAATTCTAATTTTGCAATATCTTCAACTGTCAGATTTATTTATTAAAAGTATAATCCTAGGAACACCAATTTGTCTAGCTAACAAAATATGTTCTCTGGACCTGAAAAATAATAAACATTGATTTCTCGCAAAAGCCTGCTCGCACATCAACCGATAGGGAGTAACTGAGGCTTCAAACGACGGGCTTCTTAATATTGAAAGAAATAAATAATATATGGCGCTTTATACACTGCTCAAAATAATGAAGAACTCTTTTGTCTGTGGGGATCATTCTGGGCCAACGCGCCGGCGCTGGCGCCGTCCCCAACAAATTGAGACATTTCAAACAATAATGGTTGTAAGAGTGGACAGAAAGATCAACTTAATACAACACAATAATTAGGATAAAACATAACATTGAATATAGCCAGCACATTGAAATATACTTTTATATGGCAATGACACACACACTAAATCCTAGGGCACTCGACGAGCGGTGTCTGTGGTAAGATGTTGATTGACACGATTCTTGAATAGTTGTAGGTTATAATTTAAGGAAAACAGATGTCCTGGGAGTGAGTTCCCCATTGCGCCAGACAAAGCAGTCCTTGTAAAGCGAAGTTCTAGGTGTTTCCAGTTAAACAACGAACAGGTGCGCTCCTGCCGACTATCGTGACTGTCCGACAGGCGTTACTGGGGGCGGGATGAGGCGGGCCAAATCTTGGGAACATCTGCCGTAAAATATCTGTAAAACAGGGATATCTCGGTCACATGTCTGCGGTGTTCCACAGTATCCAGATCCCGGGTCAACTCCAGTTCGCAGCGAGACGTACAGCTCTCTTCTAAATGGATTCCAGCAGCTTTAGGGTGTGTGTTCGGTGCGGCACTCCAGATGTGTAAGTAATATTCTAAGCACGGTCTTATTTGCGCTTTGTAGAGCAAGGGAAGCTGCTGCGATGTATAGTTTTTTGTTGCGAAATAGCGCACCAAGCTTCTGCGAGGTTAATTTAACGATGTTAGCAGCGTGACCAAGACACCAAGTAGTCCGATTGACGATGATTAAGAATTGGTCGACCATGCCCTAATGATTTCAGGGCCTGCCGTATTGGCTTTCTTGGTAAACGTGGCTCCTTGGGTTTTTGCTCCATTGAACTGAACCAAATTTCTGTCGCCCCATGTTCGAACCCTCTTCAGATCTTAGTGAATTGCTGCAATCTGTTCCGGTCTGCGGTGATATGTCTTAGTCGCTGGTAACGGTTTTTCCGATCTAAATTGGAAGGCAAGGGTACTGTCATCTGCAAAACTCTAAACGAGATTCTGCGTAGTACGCAATTGCCTTACTTCAAATATGAATGATTTAATCCGTTGGTCTCAAGGTACTTGAGCACACGATCCATGATTTTGGAGACAATTGGGCGATAGTTTGAGGTCATGGCTCTCTTGACTCGTTTTGGAATAGGTTGCACTCGAGCGACATTCCAAGAAGATGGGTAAATCCCTTATCGGTAAGACAGAGAAAAAGTCTGGGAAAATGGATGTTAGTTCGTTGACGCAGTTCTTTAACACGATGGCAAGTATTCCGTTCGGTCCTGATGCCTTTTGCGTATCTAGTTCTTTGAGGATTTTACGACTATTACGGTAATGAAACTTAACTTCTGCCATGGCAGTGTTCAGTGTTGATGGTCGATATGGTGTGGTGAGCTTTGCTTAGGGGGACGTTTAAAGTAGAGTGCGATGAAAAAATTTTGGTGAGCATGTTTGCTTTTTCCTTGGCTGTAGTCGCCGTGATGCCGCGTTCACCTGCCAAAGGTGGGAGAAATGTTTTTGTAAAGTGATTACTTACTGCCTGGGAGCCATATTAAGCTTACACATATCTAAAAACTCGCAATCCATGCATGTGATATATTTAAGCGATACTGAAATAGGTTGATGTATTGAAAAGTAAATAGGCAGTTTAGATGTTTATCCGCAAAGATATATCAATAATAAATTTTTCGTAATGGGAATAAAATACAATGGAACTATATCAAGCCAATTATGAACAGACCAAAATACCTTGTTATAATGAATAATATACATCATTATGATAACATTTTGACATTTCTGGACTAGACAATGAGAAAAATTTTACGAAACAAATAATTAGTGATATTAATCATGATATTTTTTTTGGCTTTGAATAATACTGTTGAAATAGTTTACATTACAGGGAATGATGCAAATGGATACCTATTCCCATTCTCGGTTTGCAATCATCTTAACTAACCGCAGATATTAATTCTGATTTGTTAATAATATAGTTTACAAATATTTGTATCTTTGTGGCGTGAGTAAGAGGTATATATCGGATTTTCGTCATCTTTAAGAAAGGCTTCTAGAAATCAACACAAAAATACCACAATGCTAATTCGAAATAGGAATCTTAAAGAGAATTCATATGCTATAGATATTCTTAATTTCCACGAGATGTAGGTAGGTATAATAACTGTTCAATAGCCGAGTGAGTTCTGCTACATATATCACGCTTTAGTAGTTTATATGTATATGTAATAACTCCAAGGGTCTAATACAATTTTATATCCAATACTTTGATATAATCACTTTTTAGTAAACATTCAAGAAAATAAATTTAAAATGTCATTAATTATTTTTGTCGTTGTCAAGAAAACTGGCCTTAAAAGACTTGCAAAAAGATGCAGATAGTTTACTGCCAAGGTCTGAAATGATTAATAATTAATTAACAACATTTCAAGGTACAAATAAAGTAGCCCATAAATCACTTATGAGCAAATATCGAAGCAAATATAGTGAGCAAAAGTGCACATTTATATAGGCGTGAGTAAAAGTTGCTCACTAAACTGATTGCCAAAAAAAAACTGAAAAAACACAATTATAGCATCATTTTTAAATTGCTGTAGTTTGAAAACAAGTGGTAGATTTCAATCCAATTTTGAGGTCCTGAAAGGTCGTTTCATTGAAATTACACGCCGCGATGCGACTTTGCGCTAACAAGGATATTTGGATATTATACAATGCTGAGACGAAAGTAGTTCAAAAATTGAAAAAATATAAGCTGTTGCATTTGCATTGCAAGTCAATATTTCGAGATGTTTTTATCAATTCTTTTTAGCTGGCTGAGTTCTGACACAAAACATATTTTTTTCCAGAAATGAAAAAACAATTTCAGCGTCGTTTTCAAATTCCTGTAGATTGACGTATCTTGACGTACTCTTCAGATCCTTGAATTTAGGTTTCATCTCAGGAAGCCATATTTTTATATTATACAGAGCCGAAAATAAAGCAGGACTGAAATTGAAAAACTTGAATTTGTTTTTACTTATGGCCATGCATTCTCATTAATATTTCATTGGTCTATACCTTCGACTTACTGCAGATCTGCTACCCTCCTTGACATGCTGCTCAGCAAATTTGCAATATAGTGTTGGGGAGCAGCCTACCACTCTGTTCATACTACCTCTCAGGAGATGTAGTAGGCCACTCTATTCGCTCAATATTAGTAGCTCTCTAAGTTTCTTGAACATTTAGAGAGATACTAATATTGAGCGAATAGAGTGGCCTGCTAGATCAAGTTCCGCAATATCTGGCACACGTGAACCGACAGACCAATAAACTTCATATGAGGGAAGGTGTAGAACACTCGCCCTCAGCATTATCGAAAGAAAACCTGTAATTTCCTTATTGTATGTCGCAATGCTTTTTGTCTCTTTACTTGGGCACTGGTCGGTATAAACAATTAATTCTTAAATCATTTATGACCACAAAGGTGGGGGTGGTAATTAACTTTATAATTAACCACTTTAATTAGTGGACTGTATGGAAATAGGTTGGTGGGGGATTTATTCATAGGGTGTGAATTGAAACATGTGTTTTAGGTATTACGTACTTTAATAATGCAAGATTTAATTTGTATTAAATATGAGCAATATATACAATGATTTCTATCTACTTTCAAGCATTTATCCTTTCATACATAAAACTAAATATTTACTGTACATACATGAGGTTAACTATTACTAAATGTCTAACAAAACTTCTTGATTATTTGAATCTACCATGAATTTCTCTCTTTACTGAATTTAATCAAACTTTCTTTATTTCAAAATTTCAACTGACTGCCTTTCCGTTCACACTAAATACCTTTGTGAATTTACAACTTCTCTCAACTTAACTTTGCCAGGGATATAAGACTTCAAAACTTAATTCGAATCTTGAGTACAGGACCAGATTTCTCTAACTACAATTTTCCAACCGCCATTTTACCTTCTGCGTAAAATGCGTAAAAACCCCAAAAGAGTTTCTTATCCAAACTTGGACAAGGAGAACAGAGTACAGCAGATATTTTCTAAATATCTATGCAAACAAATGAGAAAATGACTAAATCTTGGCGTTAAAAAAGGCTACGGTTGGGTAGATGTCCTTGGCGCCAAATTCAAGCATAGCGATGACTGGACCGTTGTTTCACGGGTGAGTGTTTGTAAGGCACTAAAACTAAAATCTAATTTTTCCTACCGGCGCGGACAGGGAGAACAGAGCGGGAAATTTCGCGGACACAGATGCATTTGAGAGGGTAAAAATATGTTCTTTGTTTATTTCACATATTGTTGTTTACACAACACTAATGGAGACAAAGATATATTACATTGAGAAGGATTAATACCGGGGTGACAACTTGCTTTGCAGCGATTGTTGCATATAATGGAATTTATTCTACCGACAATCCAGGTTCGGAACTGGGAGTAACTGAAATACAATAGTTTAAATGCACAAATTGCTGCTTACCTGGGGCGAAATAAATTTATTTGGGTTTGAATTATGACTCAATCATAGTACGGACATACAAGGTGTTATCATCAAACTATACGGTGAAAAACGATAAGTTAATACACATGTTGGGTTGTTTCCCGAACGGTATTAAGTTTACGTATTGTTGTTCAACACAAATTTCGCACACAAGATTCTAAAATTTTGGATTAAGACTCGCACAGCTCTTGTGAGTTTAGTAGCCAGACATTTGACATGTAAATTATAGCTCTCGTGATCATGAAAATTCATAAAGTTTGTTATAGCAAATGCAGAGAACACATTCATCTTCCTATAGATATTCCATATTTCCATTTTCGTCACCAGATCTGTTATCATGTCTTCGTCGGCGACGAGTCGCTTTTTAGGAGCTTTTTGTCATCTTTAAGAAGCGCTGTTAGATATCAAAACAAAAGTAACATAGTGCTAGCTCGACATACGCATCTTAAAATGAATTCCTGTGCTACCGATATCTTTAATTTCCAGGAGATTTAGATATAATAACTATTCAATAGACGAGTGTGTTCTACTACATAAATCACGCAAGATTTTTTTAAGAGTCGAAAATAAAGCAGGACAGAAATTGAAAAAGTTGAAGTTGATTTACTTGGCCGCGTTCTCATGAACAATTTGTTGGTCCACCTCGGACTTGCTGCAGATCTGCTACCCTCCTTGGCATGCTGCTCACCAAATTCGCAGACCTATTCGCTCAATATTAGTTTCTCTCAAAATTTTCTGAACAATTCTCGCTCTTTTTTATGGCACTTGATGAGCGGTATGTGTGCGAAGATGTTGATTGACAAGGTTCTTGAACAGCTGTAGGTTGTAATTTGGAAGAAATAGATGTCCTGGGAGTGAGTTCTACAGCGATGCAGTGTGCTAGACAAAGGAGTCCTTGTACAGCGATGGTCTAGGTGTTTCCAGTTGCACAACGAACGAGTGCGCTCTTGCCGTCTGTCGTGACAATCCGACAGGCGTGGCTGGGGGCGGGATGAGGCGGGCCAAACCTGCGAACATCTGCCGTGGAAATATCTGTAAAACAGGGATACCTCGGCCACATGTATGCGGTGTTACAGACTATCAAGATTCCGGGTCAACTCCGAGTCGCCGACGAGACTGAATGGAATCCATCAGCTTTAGGGTGTACTTCGGTGCGGCACTTTATGGACGAGCATACAAGTTTTTCGTTTGACAATCTGAACAATTAACAACCAATAATAAAATTGTAGAGCAGTTGCCTGGTAACGAAATACCACAATCACTACATCTTAAAAGTGACAAGCCCTAAAAGCTGGAAAATTGTATTAACAAAATGTCCATGAAATCACTTTCTTTTCTATCATGTATGTACAATGGAAAATTAAAAATTCGGACATTCAGTATAATACTAGTTGTGATTGAATAAAAAAATCTTTGATTATCGATAGAAATATTGTTATTAATGGTTTCATTAATAACAATATTTACCACCTTTCGTAATTTTTAACATAAAAAGCCGTTTTTGGATTTTTTTTCACAAGACACTTCATTGAAAAAACTAACTAAAACATCTCGAGATTTGGACTTGGACTTTAAATTATGCCTATTATATAACGCAACAAACAAGTACTAACGCAAATGCAATAGCTTAAACTTTTTTAATTTTTGTCCTAATTTGTTCTCACCATGGTACAATACGAAGATATTTTCAATGGAACGACTTTTGAGGATCTGGAAAACTCATCAAAAGCCGCCAAGTCGTTTTCAAACTACAGTAATTAAGGATGCTAAAATTGTGTTTTTTGAGGAGTAGTTTATATTTGCTCACTAGTGACTTAACTCTATACTTCTAAAATCTCTTCAAACGTTTGACACTATTTACTGCCAGCCCGATTGGCAACGAAGGGTCTTGTTCGGGTATTTGCATTCACCTATTCCCTGATATGAAATTATTTATTCTCCAATACGTTTTTTTTTTCTAAAAATGGGATGTGAAAAATTTTAAAGGTATTTGATAAATTTATGTTTTTTTTTGTAAGAGTTAATTATTTGTATATTTCAAATATCTTCTCGCTAGATCCTTGACTTTTAACAAATGCTGAATAAAAAAACCGAATGGGAGTAAAAGGTAAAGTATGATATACTACCGGATGTTATAATTAACAATAATTTCACAATGACCTGACACTACTAAGATAAGAAAATTATATACTTCTAAATGCAATTTAACATTATTCGTTCGCTTTCATGAAGGTATGCCGATATCTTAATATCTCGTGCCTGTATCTATTGTTTCGACTATACTATAGCAATCTGGTTTTGTGCACTATTGCTTTAATCTCACACATTAGTAACCCTGCTGGCATCATAAAATAAATAATTTGTGGTATCATGGATGCAAAAACTGTCTTCAGAAGAGCGGAATAATAATAATGATAAAAGAAAAAATAAATTTTCAAAGGCACTAAAGTCTTTAGCCTTATAAATATTGACCAAAGGAAAATATATACAATTAATTGAACTTACATACAATACATTACAATACAATAAAGTTGAAAAATCTATTATTTTTTCCTACTAAACAACGAAAAGGGAGCAATAAAGTTTAATTTCTTCAATATCATAAACAAGTAACTAACAAAATCACAAAAAATTTATTTAAAAAATTGTTCATTATTTTAGGTAGAAAACTGTAATTTTCTTTACCGATAATCCATAAACACATAATGCACATATATAAATTAGATAAAACGTAAGTGCGGTTAATTTATAATAATGTAACAGAATTCGGAAAAAATTTAAAAAATTGCATGATTCTGAGATTAATAAATCGCGAAAATACATAATAGGTTGTAACAAACATGAAACGTACGCGGGTATATTATATGTATATACCCAGACATAGTTTATCACCAATCTAACAGGTATTTGAAATATTAATATATCTATTTTCCTCCTAAGGTGCCATCTTCATAGAAGGTGGGCTACAACTCCGGCAAACCATTCTCTTGTGCTATTCTTAGCAGCGACTGTTAATTTAGACGAGTGAAATATCTCACGTTCCTCAGCCATAAGCACTGTCTTCTGCCTAATTCTCTTCTATCCTCGACGTTACTCTTAGGAATTCGTATCTTCTGCCTCTGTATATATATGTCCTAAATATTTTGTCTATCGTCATTCTTCCTAGGTCTAGGTCTAGGTCCTAGGACCATCTCATTTGAAATGTGTTCCGCCCATGCTATTTCGAGCATTCTATGCATGACCCATATTTCAAAGGTTTCAAGTCCATCTGGGGTGCCGCACCTAAGCACACCTTAAAGCTGCTGCAGAAGTGAGCTGTGCGTCTCGTGGCCATTCGAAGTTGACCCGGGATCTGGCTGGATAGTCTGGAAAACCGCAGATATGTGGCATTTTATAGAGATATTTTCACGGCAGATGTTCCCAGGATCTGGAACGCCTAATCCCGCCCCAGCAGCACCTGTCAGACAGTCACGACAGACGGCAAGAGCGGACCAATTCACTTTACACTCGGTAGCGCACGTGTCTGGTGCATTGCATCACTGTGGAACTCACTCTTAGGACATCTGTTTCCCTTAATTACAACCTAAGGTTATTCACCGCTCGTCGAGTGCCATAGAATCTCTTTTCAGTGTGTGTGCCATTGCCATAAAAAAGTCGCCGCATTGAGCGTCCAGGCTTCGGTTTCATATAAATGAATTGAGTGTATATCAGCTTTAACAAATCTGTATCTCATGGCATGACGGATTACTCAACCAACTGCCGTCCATCGGACTACCAGCGACTCTATGCAGCTGGCTTGCCAGCTTCCTTAAGAACCGATCTCTGCACGTTGCAGTTGATGGACATTATCTCAGACACATTCACCATTAATGCGGGAGTGCCTCAGGGCGCTATACGTTCACCAACTCCGTTGCTCATCTATATTAATAGCCTGCTGACCGAAACCAATAATCCTGTTTACAGTTAACAGTTTTGCAGATGACAGTATTTTCATCTCCCAATTTAAATCAGAAAAATCCTTACCAGCTTATCACCGCATACAGGAGCAGATTACAACAATTAATAAAGATCTGGAGAAAGTTCAGACCTGGCGCGACATGAATTTAGTTCAATTCAATGCAGAAAAACCAAATCAGTCCCGTTTACCAAGAAAACCAATCCTGCAGGCCCTGCCATTATTATTGCAAAATCGACCATTCCTTCATTCTCGTCAGTCCCTCTTGGACTGGTGTCTCGGCCAACCGCAATATGTCCTGGCATGACCACGTTGCTAACATCGCAAAATCAGCCTCGCAGAAACTGTATATACCGCAGCAGCTGCTCTTGCTCTACAAAAGGCAAATAAGACCGTGCTTAGAATATTGCTCACACATCTGGGGTGCTACACCTTAGCACACCCTAAAGCTGCTGGATTCCATTCAGAAAAGAGCTGTGCGGAGTTGACCCGGGATCTGGATAGTCTGGAACACCGCAGACATGTGGCCGAGATATCCCATGATTTGACCCGCATGGTCCCGCCGCCCAGCAACTCCTGTCAGACAGTCACGATAGGCAACAAAAGCCCATCCGTTCGTTATACAACTGGAAACACTTAGAACGTCGCTTTGCAAGGATTCTTTTGGCTGGCGTACTGCATCGCTGTGAAAGCCATAGGATCTCCCTGTAGTGTGTGCTACTTTTATAAAAAAATGCCAGCATCCTCTATATCTGAATTTGTCAACCTGTTCGATTCGTTTGTTGTACATATTTATATTAGTGTACATATTTGTGTTTTTGGAAATAACCATTGTGTTTTTTTTCTACGTTTATCTAAAAGCCAAATACATCTCATTCCCTTGTAATTGCATCAATGACAGTCCTTTTTGGCTCTTAGCTAGCATCATGGCGTCATTTGGGGAAGGGAAGATGCTCGATAGCACAATATCCAAATGCCAGATGCCTATCTTTTGATTGGACGGGAATTGAACTTCTTGTTCTGTGTTGGTGAGCAAGTGATTCCTTTCGCTGGCTCTATCAACTGTTTTATGTTGAT
>MU195529.1:3938-15412 GCA_016904865.1 Pissodes strobi
TGCATAAATATTTCTTCTATTTTCATTGATAATTAATATTTGATGGCATAACACGTGTGTATATTTTAATATTGTTATGGACATAATTTGCACAATTATTATTTCTTTTATTCTCATTGATAATTCATATTTGATGGTGTACATTTAATGAAATCGTTTTATGCTGTGAACAACACTGCTTTAAATGAAAACAAAAATGTATTGTTTGCTGTCTTTTCGTGCTGGAATTTTGGTTTTAGTATGACTGTGATTGCAAGTAAGAGCTTTTGTGAAATTACTAACATTTTCCTACCCTGACGGGAGAATATCCTAGTTATAAATGTAATGGTCATTCTAGAGATATTGGCCCTAATTTCAACTTTAGCTGAGTAGCCTCCGTATCCCAGGACCTCAGTACCCTCCAGCGGCGACTGGCTAACTAACACCCCTTTTCGGTAGTGTAGTGGTTATCACATCCGCGTCTGGCACGCGGGAGACTCGGGTTCGATTCCCGACCGAAGAGCTATCTCTTCAGTTTTAAATGTATTGTTACAAGTGTAGAACTACAAATTGTGGTACGGGAGACAGTAATTCAATTAATTAAAATACTAATAGATTATACAGCATAATTCGGTTTAGGAATTAAGATCGAGGGTTTCTCTGCCGTACTCTTTCCCCTCGTGAATTCCAGGCTGAGTCCGGCACGCTTTTCTTTAATAAATTAGGCGTATTAGGAATCCGTGGTTTAATTTACATGACTCACCTTTCCCTCATATTTCCCAAATAGTGTTCCGTTGAAGCACATACTGAGTGAGTAAAATTGTGCAAGATATAATAATAACACAACGTAGGTATTGGTCCTCTTTTTAATCCATTTCTTTTTAATCTATTTTGACGATCATTGGCAAAATAAAGGCAAACCACAATTTTACTTATCTGATTCAACTATTTTGAATCGACCCGGGTACGTTATACTACAAAGGTAAAGCAAATGTTGGTTTAAAAATTTGGTGAAATTATTAGAAAAATTGGTAATATATTATAACAGTCAGAACGAAAAATGGTGAGCGGCCAGCGGCTGTTGTGCACATAGGCCACCATGTGGGATTATAGCAGTTTATCTGATTTTTTTGAGCACGTTATCAGTGTCAATTAAACATTTTAGAACAGGTGATGCTTGCCTACATCGCGTTTCATTTGTGCTTAAAAAGAGCTCGCAATTGGATTAAGTATTACATAATTATTTCTAACCAATCATTTTCTCAATTTCAAGAATCTCTATATGGATGCTTGTAGGATAACATGACACTGACAGCATCTCAGTCATTCTAAAAGGATGGACAGACTTTAAGTGATTTATTAAAATTGAAGATGTAATGATTCTATACCTACCTGGAAATTTCCGAATTTGATTGAAATCAAAAAAATAGTTAAAATTGATACATTATCAAGTAACAAAATTGGTAACGTATGGTACACAACGTATAGCATAATAATAAAAGTAATACCAATACCACAGAGTTTAAGACAAAAGACAAACAATTCTGAGGATAAACTAATCCTTAATAATAGGGGACGTGTGACACATGACGTCACGCCGCTCGTTCGATTGGAAGGCAGTCACTGACATATTATCTTAAAATGTCAGTGAAGGCAGTACAGTAGCCATAGGAATTCACATACTCATTAACTAGTTTTTCTATAAACCTTCCTGTTAGTTTTAACGCCGCGAACTTCAGCAAGAGAAAAGCTTTCGGCATTTTTTTTATATAAGACGCCACTATAAACATATCCAGTAGTGGTAAATTGTCAGACTGTCCTTTAAAAAAAACCGCGCCGTCAACTAAGCCATGGTCTAATGATAATGTTCTAATGATCGAACATGAAGGCAAAGCTAGACAAAAAGTTTTGCAAACATATTCATAGGCCTTAGTGGAATATAATTGTAAAGTCAGTGCAAACTCCTGAGTTCTTTAGGAAATTGTGTCCTAGTTTGCTTCTTGTTTTTATCAGTGTTTTGGATATTCTGCATGCATCTTCTCAAAATTGCTAATGGAATTCCAGAGATTGATTTCGTTAAGCTCCCTAAAGCATCACTCGAAATCAATCTTTTGTTATGTAATTATTTAGTGATCTGTTGAAGACTACTGACTTTTTTTGAAGTCTTGTTACTTTCCTTTTTGAACTGTACAATTTTAAACGGAACTGCCGATTTTCTGCTGTTGTCTTTTGTGTTTGTGTGTATAAACGACGGGGTGATAGGCTGTAACAAAAATTACTTTATATAAACAGCGGAGCCTTTAAAAGAACGCAGATTTTAAGCAAATTTCAAGATTAAATATTATAAAAAAAAATTTAGCGCTAACAAAAGCTAGTTTCTACCAGATTACCCAAGTAACAAAAGAAGCTTTAATTTGGTTTTCAAGACGTTGTTACAGCCCAATGAATTAGACTTACTTGAAACCTTTTGCTCTAGACCTCTTGAAGGTAAGATAAAGGCCTTTTTATAGCAAAAGAGCCCACTCCTATGACGGTCTCAAGACCAAATCTTAAAGCTTGTTTAAAACGAACTTGCATTAAATAGATTCTCTTATCATTACCTTCAAGGTAATTATAAAACTTTTAACAAGTGCCATTTAAAACCATAGAATTTATAGTGATCTAAGATTAGGATGAGTTTAAGAACTCTGAGATTTATAATATCTTTAGATATTATTATCATAACCTGTAAACCATTTACATCAAACAAATGTCCGTCATGTGATGTCGTCTAGTCGGTGATGCATTCCAACTCCTATGAATAAACATGGAGGAAATGCAATGCCAAAGTCTCATAAATTTGCCGAAATAGGAACAAAAATTATAACGCAGTCGGCTTTTTCCATGAAGTATGGAAAGATACCTCAAAAAAATTAAAGCACCTTAAATTTACTGCTTTTTTTAAATAATTAAATTATTACCGACTAATTCTTAAACGGTTTAATTAGTATAAACAAACATAAAAATGTTTGCTTGTAATCTTATATTGTATTACTGTTAATATCATTTTATTTTGTTAGGGAAGAACTGCGAGATTTTGATAAAATTATTGAATAATATTACCTCGCTAAAATAGTTCCAATATGGAGGCCTGTGTTGTTTGTAAAAAATATGGCTTATCATTTAAAAGCTCAATGTTTCTTAGAAAGAAGGCATAAATCCTATTAGCTTTGTCATAACATTTTATTTACTGTAATTAATCTGTTGCCTCTTAACTGTTCCTAAAAGTAAAGCTTATTAGTCTTGACCAAGGTTGCCTGCTCATAAAACTGCTTGGCATTATCACGATGTCGCATAAGTCTTCTAGCGCTGCGATCAAGTTTTCCGCGCCCAATTAAATCATCATAACCTCAAACTTTGTCCAGTTTTATGTTGATCTGCATTTTCATTTAGTATCTTTAAAGATTGCAACTTTACTTTTTTTTTAAATTACCACTTTTTTTTAACTTGTATTTATGTGAAATATTTGCAATTTTTTAGGAAATTATATTGAACACTGCTACTGAATCACGACAGATAGTCTGAAGGACAAGATGGCCGTTTTAAAAATACTCTAGGCGGCGGGAGTAAAAAAAGTAATGGTTTAAGAAAGCAATAGAAAAGTTCAATAGGATTTTGTAAAGATTACATGGCCCTTATGAAGCAATATATATTCCCAGTAATCCTAATACAGTCTTTTAAGTAGCCAATCTAAGACTTGAGCTTTATTGTTATCTTATAAAACTGCAAGTTTTATGAAGTGCTTCAAGAATATGTTTTAAATCCAACTTAAAGCTATAGTTTTAAGATATATTATTTTACACCTAAACAGACTTTAAACCCTCCAGAAGATCAACAAGTTTTAAGATTGATAACACAAAAGCCTCGTTAAAGCTAGCACAAGGGTACCCGGTCTCAAGTCCATGTACACTTAATATTATTGCTGCCAACGCTGCTTCAAAACTTATTTTTAAGAATAAATGGACTTTAAGATTTGTTAGCATGTTTGAATGATTTCATAAAACCTCAGTACTTCTACGGACCATTTTAAAACTATTTTAAAGCTGATATAAATCTAACTAGCATTTAAATTGTTACTTGGGTAAGCAGTCTGATGTAATTTTTTATAAGCCCATAAGATCATCAAAAAGCCAAAAAAAAAATGTCGACTAACATAACAAACAGTAATAATAAATTGGGTTTTAATCTTAGGTACTGGCAAATGATACAGATGGATTTGATGACATAATGATTATATCAAAAACCAATTTATCATTGTTTTTGTTTTAATAGCTTCTCTAAGATGTTTCCTTCTTTTTTTTTTTTGTGATCCTTTAAGACCAGTACTCTCCGCAGAACTGAAGGATTCCCATATGTCGACCAATTTTCTCTTTAATGGACCCTAAGGTTTTAGATCTTCAGAAAAAAATTTCCAAGGTTCTTGTAATATAATAAGGCAGCAGATTTCAAGGACACATAGTAATCTATATAGGTTCTGTCCATCCCATAGTGTATGTGCCACATCAGAAGATACGGTTATTGTACTGGAACTAATAATAATGTAGATCAATGAAGTGAATCTTACTAAGTCAAGATATATACTAACAATAGGGCATAGAATTTTTTCCAAATCTTATGTTTGTCTAATTTGTGCCAAATGAACTTACTAAGTGTTTGAAACAACACAATATCCACTTACTGTTATTTCAGTGCTTTTTGAAATCAATAATGAACAATATTTTAAAAATGATGCTATACAGGCTGTTCGACGAGCCTTTGGGCAGTGAATATGTTGAATTGTTTGTAGCCTATGAACATTTAAAAGTCCTCCATTTTTTCGTTTTTTTTGCCACAGATATTAATTTAAAAAAAAACATAATCAAAAAATTAATATGAATCTATTAAAAACCAAATAAATGGAAAAAAGATGAAACTGAGTATGAAACTTTCTTTTTCATGTTTTTGATTAGGAATCATTATCTGTGACAGAAAACCGGAAGAATGGAGAACTTTTATTATACAACATAATAATAATAATAATAATAATAATAATAATAATAATAATAATAATAATAATAAGATATATGAAAATTATTACCTAATACTTGAAAGAGTTCGGGTACCAATTTCGAGTTCAAGGGCAGGCTCTCCTAGAATATTTCATGGTATTTCCAATTAATCATATTCCTGGGAGGGTTCCTGGAGGGGTTCGTCTATAAGCATTGGTTCAGATGGCTCATCCTGAGGTTCATTCACTACCAAACTATAACATAGTTAAAAATTAACAATCTTTTTGTTAGTACTATAAAAATTATGTATTGGAATAATACTAACTTTGTTAGCTTTTTTCTTCTCTTGAATCAAACGCCTATGGTGCTCCACATTTGGTGGCAGATTAATTTTAGGAATTGCACCTGGCTTCAAGATCATTTTCCCTCAAGGTGAGATTGTAATATCTTCTTTTAAAAAATGATCACTACACATCACAAAATGCTTTATTCCACATTCTGAATCGATGCCTAGAGCGTCTTGCCAATCAGGAGCCTTGTTTTCGGTCAGCCTGTAAGAATGTTAGAAGTAAATATTGATTCCATATTATTGCAATAGAGATACTTATATATATTTTTAAGTACGTACTTAGATAAGTTTTGTAAAATAGAGAGGGGTGTCTCATTCTGATACAAATTTGTACAGATAATGCCAAGATTGCCTATGATTGCCATATATATTTTAACAGACTGTCAACAGACTACCGGCGACTGCAATCAGATTGCCGAAACAAAATGTACATGTAATGCCCACTATTGACACAACCTCTCACAAAATATTACCACCAATCTCAATGAATTTTATGTCCAAGGAAGTAGTTTAGTTTTAAGTAATGAAAAGCAAACCCTATCGAAATCTAAGGGTGTCAATAGGCAGTACATGTACAATTTGGTTTGGCAGTCACTGGCAGTCTGCTGGCAGTCACTGGCATTTTGTTGAAATATACATGGCAGTGGTGACAATCTTGGTATTATATAAATTTCTATCAGAGTGAGACACTCCCTCCAACATCTCTCCGGAGAAAAATACAATATACAAGGTATCCCAATACAAAAAAAACACAGGTTCACTCGAGCCTGAATTTTTGAGAAAATAAATAATTGAAAATGCAGAAATTAAGTAGAATTGTATGCATTACTTAATATGCAAATTTTAAAATAGGTACCCAAATATTTGCTTTTTGTGGTTTTAAGTGCTTTCTCTGAAACGACTTTAAAGTATTCAGCAACCTCTATGGGTGTCTGCACCCCAGTGATACTATGTTGACTCAGTGATTCTAAAATAAATGGGGTGTAGGCTAGGTAGGTATTAAAAAATTTTACTTGAACCCGAGTCCTACTCGAGTAAGAACCTTTTGCCAAGTACTCATGTAACGTTGTAACAGAGTGAAATGAAACTAGGTTGAGTACTAGGTACCTATAGGCAAATCTTTCTACTCCTAACCACAGTATGGCTTGAGAATAGTTTGATGTGGTTAATTTTACAAAAATTGTTGGCGAAAATGGAAAGCAGATTCCTACTTAAGTACTCTAAAATAAAGTCGCAAAATATTCGTTAAAAATTGAATAGTTAGAGGGTAGTGGTTTGAAGGAAAGAGTTAAAAAGTCTGGGTTATGTATGTGAAAAGAATAGATTAACTACAAAATACAATATTAAATAAACTTTACTTACCGAAAATAACCAACACCAGCAGCATGTTTTATGCCGTAATTACAATTACAAAACAAAACGCTACATTTAGACATTATACCTAAACTATCAAAACTATCTTAACTATAAAACTTTCCAAACGAAACCGAAACACAAACGAATACGAATATACAAAAATGGCAATTACAGCAAATGCAAACAGCAATTACGAAACGACAAACTATCTTAACTATAAAACTTTCCAATTTCCAAACGACACCGAAACACAAACGAATACGGATATACAAAAATGGCAATAATTATAGCAAACGCAAACAGCAATTACTGCCCTGTCCCACTGAACTAGTGCAAGCTAGACGTTCCACGTTTCTTAAACGTCTCGTCATCAATAACTGATTCAAAATATAAAAGTGCGGCACAAAAACACACGATTATATTGGTGCTCGTGTATTAAAAAAGGACGCACATACACCCAGTGCCGAAGTTTCATTCTGATCGAGTACGCGTCATCGGTTATCATTCTTTCTTCGTCATTTACTTAATTTCATATAAAGAGCCAAAGCCAAAACGTCACGTCTGAACTTATTTCAACGGATTCTTGCTATTGCGCAGGCTTATACGCTGCTTGTTTTGTCAGAGACTACTGTGATTTTTGTTAACTTTATTGCTCGTAAATTTGCCACTTTTTCAGTAAAGAAGAAAGGGTATTTTTATTCCATGTATATAGTTCAGTGGTAGATATCCATAAAATTATTTGCGTTGACGGTTCCACTCTTTCCAACACAAAGTTTGAATTGAAAAATTGAATTTTGTTGAAACGAACAGTGGATATCTTAATAGATTAATTACTAATATTATTCAGAAAACAAGTTGATTTAGATAATATCATAGTTCATTTAACCATTTACCTACAGTACTAGTAGGAGTTCTTCTGCTACGGTTGCAACACAAAATCTTTTTTTATCAATAGTTACAATAACACAGATATGTGAATGATATTTTTCTTGATTTTGCCTTTGCAAATGTTTGATAATTATAAAATTAATCGACTTACCTGTAAGGAAGATCAATCTTAATTATTCGAGCTTCTTAGTCCGTCTATGACAGTTGGTAGGTTTCATTTTATGGTGCGCTTATAGGACATATAATGAGACCTACCAACTATCATAAAAGGACGCAGAAGCGAAGAATAATTATATTTTGTTAAACGCGTCATTTTCTATGTATAAATATGGATCAAGCATCTAGCCCTTCGAACCTCAAAGTAGATCTTAAATAATTGTTTACTGGTCTTAATATTCTCGCCGGAGGCCATTGTTAGGTAAATTTCGGGTAATTTCAAAATATTCGAAAATATGACTTCAATATTTTGGACAATTTCAAACAGATTGTGAATCACCCTTACCTAAATTTTAGCATAATTCTTAGTGCCTTTATTGATTTATTTATTTCTTTCTCATTGATAAGGATCTAATACGAACTATGCTTATAAACTTATCGGTATCATCCTGTTACATAGAAAAATTAATAGAACTAATTTCATTTACTGTTCTTAAAATGTGAAGAGAGCTGGAACTAATCATCTCTCCTGATTTATTACTACTTTGCCTTACTTTCGTCTAATAGCACCTTAATTTAATTTTCTGGAATAATATGGCGAATTTAATAAGGAGAAATTAATTTATCGCAAGGGAAATCATAGCGGTGTTTACTTTACGAGGATCATTTTTTTTGTAGAAGTTTGCAACACAACTAGGACAGGATGATGTTAGTAGTAGGTATTATTAACAATGAGACGGACGCTAATTGCGCAATCCCTGGTGAACTGTAAACTGTAAGCTGCCAAATTCGTTTAGTCAAATCTTATATTTCCCTTCCAAAACTTCAATGTAAATGAGTAAATGTACCAATGGTTTTGATTGATAAGTTATCCACACTTGTGGATTGATAAATACATGAAATATAAACTGCTATTTTACCAAATTAATAGTCTAAATTGAAATTAAGTTAGGACAACTGATAATATAATATGAAATATTGAAGTCAGTAACTAAGTGTACCAGAAATGTGTTGATTGGTCTCAGAAGATTTTTTTTTGTTAATTTTCTTAATTTCTTTGGACTAAGTTGAGGTCAAAGTCTACCAAAGTCTGGTTTTGTTAAGCACAATAGTAAATACGAAGCTTTAATTTTTTTTGCCCTCAGACACATAAAACCTGAAGTGGCCGTCGTATGTTTGACAATTAACTACCAGATTCTATTAGGTATAGAAATTCATCATCTGAATATGTTTGTATTGCTAATTCATTAATCCAACAAATCGCATGTAACACATATTTAATTGAATTTTCTTTAAGGTTGACTTCAGGAAAATCCTTCTCAAGGCATTTTTTTGATGGTACTCCCTCCCTCTTTGCGCTTTGAAAAATGGTCGCCTATCTTCGGGAGGAATTGTCTCTTCTACCAAGCTAGAGCGGTTGCCTGTAGATCAAATGAATTGTAAAAATACTTCCGCGGATTTCCTTAAAAATGCAAAACTTATTAATCGTCTGATGTTCCTGTTGTATTTATTTTCCTGCTGATGAGCAAACATTATCCATGTCAATTTACAGAATATTTGTTGGACCCTTGTATTTGCAGGATTTGTGATCAATTGTTAAAGACAAATTTTAGATAATGTTTAAATGAGCCGCACATGATAGTCTCAATGTTGGCGAGGGATTCGTTATTCGTGTTTGTCCAGTATTCTTAGGATCGAATCTTCTTAAGATGTACCACTATCTTTCATCCGAATTGCACATTGACATCGTAAGCAAGAAGTTATCAAAAGGACTGTTCATACTCAGAAATCTTGCAAAAAATGTTTCACTTGATATCTTACTAACATCATATTATGCTACCTTTCATTCGCACCTCTCCTACGCACTGCTTGTTTGGGGGCACTCAACAGATACCTACAGGGTGTTTGGTCTGCAGGGAAAGGCCATTAGGATTGTCAGTAATCTGAATTATAGGGAAGACTGCAGAGAAACTTTCAAATCTCTGAAGATACTGACACTTCCAGCTCAATACATTTACGACAATCTTTTATTTATAAAGCAGAGCCTAGCATCATGCAGGGCGCATGAGGACATTCATGGATACAATACCAGAAACAAGAGTGGTCTGATTCCAGCATACTGGAGGTTAAAGAGGTGTCAGACTTGTCCTGGGTACTGGGCAATAAAATTTTATAATGTATTGCCTGACAGCATAAAGCTCTTACCATATAAAGATTTTAAGCTGAAAGTAAAACAAATATTACTGTCCAATGCCTTTTATTCCCTTGACGAATATTTATGTTTTCAATTTTAAAGTACCTGTTTTCCTGTAGGTATATATTAAATGCAATTGTTATGTATATAGTATTTTAGAATTATGTGTTTTATATTTTATCAAAATTTTAATTTTCAATGTATTGTATATTTTAATATTATTTAAGGTTAGCTTAGATATTCAAAATAAATTTTCTTGTTACTGATCCTTTTTATGACTTGTGTAAACATTTGTTATTGACATTAATATATGAATTTGAATAAGCGAATCGGAGTTAAGCGATTTAAAATAAATCCCACGTTTTATTAAATGTGCTAAAAATGTAAATTTTTAACATACTTTCAATGTAATGTAATAAAATACCCAGTTGGTACACGAATGAATAAATAGGATTGGACATGCTATTTTAATGCATATTATAACACTAAAACATTATTGATACATAGGGGGTGTGTCGTAAATTTTACAACAACTATGCTTATACATATGCACTATATTAATAGCGTTAGCTTGGCGAATATGTCCAGACATATTCATGACAAGTTAGGGTAAACTGGGGGAAAGGCGCCCCCTTATGCAAAAAAACTAGCTAATCAATAAAAAAACCTGCAAGGGCCGTGCGTCGAACCCATTGCTCCGCCTTCTAAACGCGAACCTTCCACCTGAGCCATGCTTTTACATTCCTGCTTCTCTCGAAAGGTCTGGTACAAATGCGTGAAGTGAAAAACATAAACAACATTGACGGGCGCTGTTAGAGTTAGCCAATCAGGCGGTGTTATTTAACTAGGGTTCTGTAACGCGGAAGCAAACTAAATAGGTAAATCGGAAGTACTTTTTTCGATACCATAATACATACTCGTAAACGCGCCTTGGCCATGCTGACGATTACCCGAACATAATAAGTTTATTTTCGAACGTTCGTAAGTCCTACGAAAATGCCGCTTTCTCGCGTCTGTTTCTTCAACATATAGCAGCTTTTCGCCTATCTACAGGGTGCTACAATACGAGTGCATGCATGGGGATCTCGGGAACCGCAGGAGATGCGAAGTCGGTTAAATTAAGGCAAAGTTGTGCAATTTGATGCCCAATAAGATGCAGTTTTGAAATTTCAAAAATTCTTAATAGTTCCGGAGATATTCGTAAAAAACCGAAAAGCAGCAATTTTATTTTTATTTTTTCCTGACTTTATTTAAAAGGATAATATAACATAAATTAAACATTATTTTTGCCATTTTTTCTCCTTTATAAAATAGCAGTATCAAATTTTAAATCTGACGTTTCGTGTCCGGGCCCCCATCATCAACTTCATTTTTTTAAATACGGACTTGGATTTTTTTATTTAATTTTTTAGAAGTCTTTGGTCTCTCAAAACCAACGATGTATCACACTTATCAATAATGTTACGAGTAGCTTAAGGGGTAGCGCGTTTATTTAAAGAATAACTTCTCAGAGAAGAGCCTCGTC
>JAEQML010072605.1:0-15411 GCA_016904865.1 Pissodes strobi
ATAATTCCGATCGATCTTCCTTACAGGTAAGTCGATTGATCTTGTAATTATCCTTCGCATCTCCGCCGTCCTTCATTACACTTTGTAGCTGTTTAAAGTATTTGCGATGTAATCTACATTAACTGAAAATTGCGATTTTCTGTAGTTTTAGATTTGCAAGGCCCATTTTATAAACTAAAATCCAAATTCCAAATAGACATTAGATTTAATAGTATACATATGAAGGTACACATGTTTAACGCTTAACTGAAAATAATTTATTTGTTAACTTATTTTTAATACTATACCAATATTCTTATGTAATATGATAATGAGTTGGTAAGTAAGTTATAATTGTAACTTAATATTTATATGATTCCTTAGAAATTATGGTTCAATAAACAAGATGCAAATTCAGTGGATTACCCGCGATAGGTTTGTTATAGAATTTTGAGAATACTTTTGATTTCTCTGTCCAGCCAGCTGTCTTCTGAGTGGTTTGTAATGTAACTTCCATTCTTGAGCTGCTGAAGTTGCCACGTGTCGCGTGCTGCGTGCCGCAAAGATTTCCGTGTTATACGGCTGGCTTTTTGTATTGACTTGACTCATCTGCTAATGGTTTGACTGCTGGCTGGGTGATAGGGCTTTTTGTGAGTTTAAATTTTCTTTGGTTTTGTTATTTATGGTATCGATTGCATCTGCAAAAGCAACGATCTATTAGCATATTTACCGTATCTATGAATGCTGTAATTTCTGTTTTTGAACAGAAAAATAGGTATGTTCACTACCTGCAACTGCAATTGCAGAGAGTGGAGTTTACGATCGATTGTATCTGCTAATACAACGACCTATTCACCTTTTAATGACTGGTAGCACCTTTTTCCTTTTGTGCGTTCTATGTAAGTCTCTAATAGTGTGACTATACATAGTTCATGTTGATTAATAAGGTAATATCAAATTGCTTTTTTTTTTTTTTTTTTTTTTTTTTGATATCCAAATTAGAGAAAGTGCAGATTTGTGGGAGTTCATGGTAAAGTAGGATGACCCCGAAGACAATTGAGTGTTTAGGAACTCAAGAATAAGTTTACGGTTATTGTTATATATTTGTTGGTGCTTAAAAAACCAGAAATTCTCACATTTATTGTAAATATTTCCGTATTGTTTAAGGGTGCTATCTGTCAATGAAGAAATAATCACTTTTATCGCTTCATTAGATACGCTTTGTTGTAGAAAAGCTCTCTGTTTTCATAGAATTACGCCTAGACTCTAGATCAGCTTCCTTAGAGTCTTTTGATTTATGAAGCATAAATATAGATGTTTTTGCCTTCACACCATTTCGAAATAGCTTTTGTTATACTATTTAATATATTGAAACGTACACTGCCCATTTTGTTTATGCACGATATGGCCGTTGCATTATCAATTTTGAGAATAGGGCAGTTTGAGAAGGGTTTTTTTTTTCTCAAAGCATTTGAAGCCGAAAAAGGCTGTTTTAAGTTCTGGATGTTTATGTGAATGCCACAGTCTTTTCCGTTCCAAAAAACCCTTGTGATTTTTCACATTACAGAAATCGCCCCAATCGGTTCGTGCATGAGTCATCTGAAAATATTTCTAAAGAAAATTTATGTTGAGAAAAACTTTGAACAGACATCATTAAGTTTTTTAACCATCAATTCAAATCTTCTTCCATTGTGAAAGTTATCTTAATCTTTGAGTCATATTTCCTATTGTTTCATTTTAATGCTAAGATTTTTTTCCTCTTTAGAGTTTTTATGTGTAACCAGCCATACCGTACAGCTGGCCAAGCAGCAACTAGTTTTCCGACGAGTTGTGCAAATAATCTGATATTACAGTTATTCTTTTTCCTAATGTTTTGTACGTCTTTATAAATTATTTCCCTTTTCTCTTGAGTTAAGGCTATTATCATGTTAGTTGTATTATAAATAAACCCTAAAAATGGGCATTGTTGCGCGGGAATAACTACGCTTTTTTCGGAATTAATTATTAATCCTAAATCTTGTAATATTTGTGTAATTTTATTTATACTTTTAAGCAATTCTCTTTTGAATTACCAATAGCTAGCCAATCGTCTAAATAGAGTACAGTTTTTATACCCTTTAATTTTACATATCTTACAACTGGTTTCAGAAGTTTTGTGAAAAGATATGCAACTCACTGTACATAAACCAGATGGAACGCAATTAAACTGCTATAGTACGTTGCAAAAATGGAACCTTAAAAACTTCCTATGACTACTGTGGATTGGAATAAGGAAATATGCATCTTTAAGATCAATTTTCCCGAGAATGCGTAATTTGAAATTAAATTTTGTGCCGTCCTGTAGTCTTCGAGTTTAAAATGGGATGCTGTCATATACCTATTTAAGTTTTTAAGTTGGCATAAATCGATATTTCCCATTGAGTGAGTACGACGATAAGAATTCGCCATCCACCGATATACATTCCTCGACAGCCACTATTTTTAAAAGTTCATTAATGGCCGATTGATACTTGGCGATTTCACAGTTCTTAGACCCGAATTTATAGTCAAATCTTGAGCCTTCCCTGATTAAGGAAACATTAGAATAGGGTATATTTAATTGTTTGACAAATCTGTCAGGTCTATTCTATGATTCTGAGGCATGCTTAAGGTCTAAGGAAGCCTCAAGAAACAACCATAAATACGGCCCTTAATGTCGCAACGTACTTTGCTAATCTGGAGTGGTGTCCTTGATTGGGATTTTATAACCTTGTACCCACGCTATTGTTGAACTGTTTATATTTAATTTCTGCCAATTTTGAACGTATAATATTAGTTCAGACGGTTGGCTAATTTAAATTATTGAAAAGGAGGGCTAAAACCCACGGACTAGTTGTTTCTGTAATTGATAGAAGTAGTTGTTTAGGCGTGCAGTTGCAGGATTTAGTACAGTTTCTACTTCAAGATTTAATTTTGGTGGTGAGGACATTTGATTTTAGAGTTTTATTTATTATCCTGTAGATAAGTTTATTCTGTTCATACTCTTAAATTCTCATATAGATCTACAGTATTAGTCAGTGGATCATAATTAAATATAACTTTTAGTATTTTGTTTTGCAATATTTGCATCGAATTGTAATTTATAGTCCCACATGTGCCCCATACGGGGATCAAATATCGAAAACGTTATAATACGAAGGCATTATAAACATTTTGTTTCTATTTTTTATATTCATCTTTAAAGATTTTACTCTATGTAAAACATTAATAAATGTAACAATGTTTTGTCATGCCCTCGTATATAAATAACAGTTTGCTAGTATAATTAAAATCCAGCATATTTAATTTTGTTAAGATAGGGTCTGCCTCGCTGACGAGAGGGAAAATATGTATATAATTTTTTTTTTCTTTACTGATTCATTCGCATTTTTGACTGTAACCCGTTCGCACTCTATTTTATTCTAATATAGTTAGTTTTAGAAGTTTGAGAGTGTTTTCATTTTAATTTTATTAAGTAAAAAATTAAGGGTTACAAGTGTCATATTTATTCATATTACGACAGTTTAGTATTATACACATTTAGTTTGCTTTTATACGAGAGATAGTTTCTGTTTTTATATATCTAAGATAACCAGGTATTTATGTATTTTTGAAATTTTGGCATATAATCTTATATGGACTCACCCCCTGATTTGCTTCTTGCAATGAATATTTTCCCCTTTTTTCGCCTCCTTTGCGACGCAAACACTAACACTTTCACTGTCTTGAAATACGATTTTTATCTTAAAACCAAAAGAAAGATCCGATTTACGGATCTTTACTACTTGTCACCGAACGGTACAAAATTGTAATGACGCAACCGGGCGACGAGCTCGAGCGACCGGGCCTGGGACGGCTGAATCATCATGTTTTTTGATAACTTCTTTAAAACTTGTACCGGTTGGGATAAAATTGTATACTACAAAGTGTAATGAAGGACGGCGGAGATGCGAAGGATAATTCATGGCTTATGATGCTATAGGCTATCGGGTGTATTTATAGTACGTAGCTTAATGATGTCGGTTTTTAAGATATGGCAACCAATGGCAACTTAAATACAGATCTTATACTAGAAACTTATTTCTGGCAAAGTTTATTCACGCTTCGTCCTCTTGAGTGTCAGGATATTTGGGCAAAACCTACTAACTAACATAATGCTTGACGCTTTTCTTTCCTGGAAATTTCACCAACATCCAATTAGCTTCTCTCATATTTACGATCTGCCGATCTACTTCTCGGGTTTCCTCCGATTATTTTTCCATTTCGTCATCTATTCCATCCAGAGATGCATCAATTTCATCTTCACACATATTAGTAATGGCTCCATCTTCATAAGTCTCTGACTCCTCCATTTAGTCGGGAATTTGTCTTTGTTTTTTTTTTCTTTGTGAGATTGGCTTCAGTCTTCTTGTCTTTTTTCTTTCCAATCTTGATTTTCTTTGAGTTTCTGTCTTCCATTTTTTGCAGCCTTTCTATTACTTTCTTTTTAGTTATTACTTTTGCACCACTTGCACCTCGTTTCTTTGGTTTAGACGTATCTTGTGTATTTTTATTTTGCATCAATGTTAACATCATTATTTTTTCAAATAAAAAGTCCGGGGTAGCGCTCTTGCTAGTATATGGCGAAATATTTGCACTGCTGATTCTGGGTTCTGGGTCAAAGCTCACATTATCAGTACTGGCCTGTTATTGTCATTGTCAAAACTGGTCTCGGCCCTTACATGCGCGTCATTATTAAGATGATTTTCCTATCTTTGGAAAGCTAAAGGGTCAAACTTTTCTTTGGGAACAACTCTGTTATCGAAGGGATAGATCCCAGCCTTCCTAAATCCGTTCTGAATCAAGATTGGGTTTGCCTCCTTCCAAACACCGCAGATATGTGGCCGAGATATACAAGATTTGTATTTGCATATAGTGGAGCTTCCGCGGCAGTTTTTTTGTCACTTATCGAAGGCGCTTAACCGCGTTAGTTATGAAATTCTGCTGCGAAAGCTTTACCATTATCGTTTTAGGTCAATTTTCTTTATCCTGGTTTTCATAGTTCCTGCTTGGTCGATGGCAACGGTGTCTTCATAAGGTCTAGCTGCTATAATTACCAACCCATTGATTGAGAAGTGCCACTAGGTTCGCTTCTGCGTCTAGTCCTATTCTGATTTTACATAAATGATCTTGCTAATCTCCCGATTCGCGGTAAGTTTACCATATTCTCTAACTATACCACAATAAGGTGGCAGGCTCTTGCCCCGGTCTTCTTCGGTGAGATCATTTTGGAGGATCTGTAGAGAGTGAAAACTTGGTGTGACTCTAGCCTAAAGTTGTGCCAATATGGAGGAAAGTGAGAGTGTCCGATCGGATTCAAGTGATAAAAAAGTGGAAAAAATGCATTAAAATGCAACCATGGTGCAGTTTAATTGGGTCTGGCACCTTTTAGGCAACACTTCTAGACAGCTGACGATTATTTTTTTTTACGATCCGATTTTCTGTTTTTGAGTTATTGCGTTACATTTCAAAATTTCAAAATTCACATTTCAAAATTTTCATCATGATAATTTTTTACGTGATTTGTCTGAGCTGCCCTGGCAAAGGTTATTTCTTGAGCGGGATATTGACAAAAAAGTTAATCTTATTTTTAGTCAATTCATATTATCCACCTTCGATCGTCATGCTCCCAAAAAAACTATCAGAGTCACAAAGCCGAGGGCATGCACTTAAAAATCTAAACATATCCAACGCACCTGGCAAAAACTCACTGCCATTACATTGGTCTGATCCCTGTAAAATAAATCAATACTTTTCTCAGTCTTTTCAAGATGTCAATAATAATTGTGATGATCTTATTGACTCCTATTGAAACATTAACCCTCTTAATAATAAATTTAATTTTAAAATGGATAATTGTGATGAAGTCCATGGCGTTTTACACTCTTTGAAAAGTGAATCTTCTGGTTTTGATGATATATCCCTTTCAATGTTTAAATACTGTAGTCCCTTCATTGATACCTTATTGGTTCACTTTATCAATTCATGCATCGAACGTAGCTATTTTCCTGGAGTCTGGAAAAAGGCAATTGGAATTCCATTACCCAATAAGGCAGGTCCAGAAACCTTTTTAGACTTACGTATAATAAGCATTCTTCCGGTAGCCTCTAAGATAATGGAAAAAATATTATATAAACAAATGTTTGAGTTCTTCACAATTCATGATTTATTGCCTAAATGTTAAAATGGTTTTAGATTAAACTTGTCAACTGTTGATGCCTTAGCTAACATTACAAATGACATTGGTGATGCTTATGATAAAGGGTTGGTCAGTGTGCTGGTTTTGTTGGATTTCTCGAAAGCGTTTGACAATTTCAGGATAACAATTCGTTCTGCTATCGCTTTCTTATTATATCGATGCTAACATAAGTAGAGTGCGCATCGTAGATCAGCAAGATCGGTCTACGGCCTCCAAGCTGATTGACCATATTCTTTTTAAAAAAATTATTGAAGAAAACTGAACCTCCATCCATTCTCTTTTGGTTGTAGCATACGACAAGGTAGGATCAGCTTAATCTTGTTCCTCGGCGGTCCATTCGTCATACACATCCTTCCCTTTGAAGATAATTAAAGAAATTGCTTTTTCGCCTGTGGCACTGCATGCACATAACAATGTTGTGACAATACAACAGCTGGGCCGCTGGTAGTGCGTATTGAGGCAATTCCGGCGCCTCCGACTACCTTCGTTTTCGTAGGATTTACGCAAAAACTTGAGACCTCAAGGTTCCAAGAAAGCACCTTTGAGCAAATCAAAATATTCTTGAATAATGAATGGGTCTTGGCACTTTCTTCTTGCGGTCTCAACGTTTTGGGGTTTCTCTATCGACATCCGATGTCTCCGTTTAAAGCTAAGCAACCAGTCTACACCTGGCGTTCCATTCTTGAACAATGTTTTGAAACAATTAGCTTTAACAAACTCTCCGACCTTCTCGAAGACTTCTCGCCTTGACAGGGCCAAACCCCATTTTTACATGGTCCTTATGGTGTTTACAATTGTTTCTTCTTGCGCTAATGGAATGTCGGTCATTCGTCCCAAACTTGTACTCTCCACGCCTCTGCACTGAAAGTTGATCTTGGTATTTTATAGAATCGGCTGGCTCGCTTAATACTGATAGTTCTATTTTGGATGACCTCTAGAGCTGGCTGCAAGTCTTCTTTGGCGTAGTTGCTCGCTTTACTTGTTTTTCTTGTGTAATTTCGGGGCATTTTTAACTGAAACAAAAAATAAATGATTACTAGTTCCTCAGAAACTAAGATGGGGTAAGAGCGTCACTTCACAGACGCACTTACCCTAGAGGTTACAAATTTGTGGTAAGTGCGGCACTAAGTTAAATTTTTACAATAATTGTTGAATTTATTTTCTTCTAATTGTTTCACATACTCGTTTTAACTATTATTATCTCACAGGAACACAAAAATCACTTGGAATCGATCAGTCAATATTGAAGTTAAGAACGTGTGGCCTGTGGCATATGCAACTTATAAAACACCTTATTGAACATTTGGGGACTGGGTGAGGATAGGGATATCGCGCAGTTACCCCAATTTACTTTACTTAAGAAGACATTAACTAATACCCCCCCGCAGCTCTTAAATTTAAGTCAAAAATTCAAAAGCACAATAAACAGTGTGCTTTAAAACTTATAAAATGCTAGGTATGCACGCATAATGATTTAAAAAAATTAGTTTTGCTTTACTAGCATTTTGTAATTTTTTTAACCACCTTTTGTTTTGTGTACTTAATTTTTTTACTGAATGATGTCTGCAAAACTGATATTAATTAGTTAATTTATTTTAAGTAATGCTTACTTAAGAGTTCTAGTCCAATGAATAAAAAAAAGTCACGTTTTATCTTGAAAAAGTCATATTTCGACAAAACCGGAGTATCAAAAAAATCCCAAATTTGTTTCTTACATTTTAAGTAAAAATCATTTAAATGCAACAAACAAAAATAAATAAAATTTTGTAAAAATTTCTTTGACAAATTAAATTTTATTAAATTTGAAGGCATGTTATTTATTTTTTTACTTATGGTTTATTATAAGTTTTAATTACCTAGTATGTTGTTTCCAAATTTAGTGAAAATAATTTAAAAGCTATACATTATGACTCATTTCGTATTATATTAGCAGAAAATCAAGATGAACCAGTAAATCTGACCTCGAACATCCAAGTCATGACATTTGATACTAAACCCTTATCTCCAGGGTAGCAGCACGTATCTAAATAGGTTATATATTATACAAAAAATATGCAGAATTTAATAGAAAATTCAAAATTAATTTAAAAATAAATATGGTACATTACACTTAAAACACAAATTTTGCGTGTACCAGCAGGTGAAATCAAACATGTTTTGTTCGGAGTATTGTGGTCTACTGTCGAAAATAATAGATATTTCCATTTAAAGAGTTATCTAGATCACCCTTTAGACACACAAATTATGCACAATATTAAAAACCCAAAGAAACTGATAACTTCAAAACCACATTTTCTCAAAGACTTGATCTTTCAGTCGGCGAGGTGGACTTACCCTGATATATTTCAAATCTCACCAGATACCTTGAAATTGCACAATTTATAGCCCACATTTTAGATCCTCTTTTCAAACGCTTTTGCGGCATATTTTGCTCCTACCTTTGAAACCGACCACACTTTCATCGACCGAAATATGGCGACTAGGAAAAAAGGCTTCTTTGTGTCTTTTATTGAGGTAATTTATTAGAGCCCTAAGATTGTACAACTTGTCGAAATCTGTATCTTCTTTTTTTTGCATTTGGGACTTGTCATTTAAGTGTAAATATATAAGAATTTGTAGACATTGACGCAGATACATTATATTTGCTTTGTGAGGTGCATACATAAAAATTTGTATTAGAAAACCAGAACAAGCAGATAGCAAGCAAACTATGAACCCATGATAATAAGGCAACTCAAGAATGCCTTCAGTCCATCAGCAGACAAATTTAGTTGGACAGCGTTTTGGAATGGGTACAAGTTTGATTGTTTTGTAATGTGGAAAATTCAAATATTACTAAAAAATATGGAGAAAATATCCAGAGGTGAAGCAATATTTATTACTAGTTTAGAACCAAAAGGTCTATCAAAATTACATGTAGAAACTGTGGATCTGCTACTTTCTTGGAAAATTTAATTGTATTTTCATCAGACAAAACACTTTCTTAATCTGAAGAAGACTCCTTTACATCAGAAAAAAATCTGCGATCATCTAGACGTTCTTCTAGGTCTATATAAATTACGCTTGGATCAGAGTGTTACAGTATATGGTTGGGAGTTGCGAAAAACATCAATCTTCTAGATACTTTTCTATAATTATACAGAAAGAATAAAATAACTTCTACAAAGTGAAAATTGCTTACTCATCTATCTTACTCATACTTCTACTTATATGTCTAACCTTTTTCTTCTTCTTTTCTAGTAAACGTGGCCGAAACCTTATAATGATGACAGTTCTAATACTCCTCCTCGATTTTTAATTTTTTATATAAAAATCTCAAATTTGAATAATATGAATACATTTTAACTTATACTTATCTTATTCCTAAGATAAATAAATGTATCTTTACTTAAAGACTTTGTCAAAATATCTGCTAAATTTTGATCTGTTGAAACATATTCCATACTAATATCCTTCCGTAACACCAAATCTTTTAAATAGTGATGCTTTATATCGATATGTTAAGCCCTTTTCGAGTTTTCGTTACTTTTTGACATCATAATTGAACTTTTATTGTCACACACTAAAATAGTTTCATTTTTCAACTGAAAATCTATTAAAATCCCCTTTAAATGCATAAGATCTTGAGCAGAAGCAGCCGCTGCCACGTACTCCGCTTCAGCTGAAGACAGTGCGACGCCGTTTTGCTTCTTTGAGAGCCATAATACTGGGTTTTCAGCATATAATATCACGCAACCACTAACACTCTTCCTTTCATTCTTATCAGTTCCCCAATCAGCATCTGAGTATCCTCTTAATTTTTGGTCTATTCCAGTATTATTCTTATAATAAATTAAACCCATATCTTTTGTACCTTGCAGATACCGTAATATTCGTTTTCCAGCATTCCAGGTTTCGTTTGTTGGTCGATCTAAGAATCTACTAAGGTAGGAAACAGCATAACCAATGTCTGGTCTACTAGTTGTAGTTAGATACATTAATCCTCCAATAAGCTGTCGATAGGATATGTCTGTAAGTATCTTGCTATCTTCATTATTCTGAAAACCTTTCTCCATTGGTGTTGCCTTTGGGTTACAATTTTCCATTTTAAAATTTTTCAATAACTTTTCTATAAATTTGAACTGATCAATTTTCAGTGTATTTTCTGTTCTTGTTATATTCATACCCAGGAAATTTTTGATCTCTCCTAAATATTTTGCTTTGAAGTAATTCTGTAGAAGTTTTACAATTTCTCCTATATATTTTTGCTCTCCAACTAATAATATATCGTACACGTAAATCATAATCCATATCTTTCCATTGTAATATAGACAACAGTCATATTTTGATCTTTCGAAGTTATTCTTTAAAGCAAAATCATTGAACGTGTCGTTCCACACTTTGGGCGATTCCTTTAACCCATAGAGCGCTCAATTTAGTCTCAATATAGGGGTTTTACTATTTAATCCTTCTGGTGCATAAATATATACTTCACTTTCCAAAAATCCATTCAGAAAAGCAGTAGGAATGTCTAATTGTCTTACATTCCAGTTGTTTTGCAGTGAAATCGATAAAAGAAGCCGTATTGTTGAGGTTCTTGCTACTGGAGAGTATACTGGTTGAAAAGGATCCTCCTCCTTTATCTGAAATCCTTTTGCTACGACTCTAGCTTTCTTAGTTCCATCTTCTTTCGTTCTGAATACCCATTTTGTTTGAATTGCTCTCTTTCCTTCTGGTAGCTTTGTCTCCTTCCATGTTTCTAATTTTTCAAGTGACTCTAATTTCTTCTTAACTGCTTCTTCCCATTCTTTATCTTTTATTGCTTCTTTGTATTCTATAGGATCTTCCTCACTAGATGATATCAGACAATATGCCATGTAGGTTTCATATTCACTTAGGTGCTTCGGTTTGTTTACTGGTCTTCCTCTGCTATTAGTTTCGGTTGTCGGTACTATACATTCTTCATAACTTTCTGAGCTTGAACTTTCTGACTCTTGCTGTTGAATTGCTTCTTCTGTATCACTTTCTTGTATTTCTATTTCAATCTGATGTACGCCTCCTTGTAGATCGTTCACCTCCTCAATAATCTGTATTGCTATCTGTTTTTCTTCATCTTCTGTTCTTTTCTTCTTTATTTCATCATAATTAATTTGTTTTTCATTAAATCTGACATCTCTGGAGCAAATAATCTTATTATTTTCATAATCCCACAATCTATAACCAGGTCCAGTGTAACCTATATGTATACACGGTTGTGCTCTTCTCTCAAGCTTATTTTGTCTAGGTAAAATTACAGCCCAAACCTGGCTCTCAAAAATTCTTAGTGTTGACAAATCATTTTTACCATACCATCTGAGGGCTGGTGTTTCTCCATTGTTGGCTTCTGTGGGCGACCTGTTTATTTCATATGCTGAACATAGAATTGCTTCACCCCATAATTCTCTTGGTAAATTCGTTTCAGCGAATTTTACTCTGACCTTGTTCATAATTGTTCGGTTCATACGTTCTGATACACCATTTTCCTGCGGAGTATATGGCATCGTGTACTCCAAACCCAATACCTTTATTTCTACAGAAATATTTTAAATCATTCGTTACAAATTCCCCGCCATTGTCTACACGAATTCTTTGCGTTTTTAACCCATGTTAAGTTTTTATTAATTTTATGAAATCAATTATGCTTTGATCACCATCGCTTTTATTTGTTAATAATTCAAAAAATGGGAATAATCATCTATTAACACTTGAAAATACCTGTGACCCTCTGGTGTGGGCGTTTTTGAAGGACCCATAATATCAGAATGAATCAATTGACCAATTTTAGCAGTTCGCTTTCCAAGTCTAAAAAAAGGCTTTCTAGTACTTTTCCCTTCAGCACATATGCCACAAACATCATTATCAAAAGGTAAACCTAACTTACTTAAACTATGACTATTTATGTGACCCAAACTCTTATGCCAAAGTTTTCTATCTACATTTTCACCTACGTACAAGTTAGACTCTTTTTTCTGGCAATTTTGTGTTTTAAAATCAAAGCTTAATAAAAATAAATCATTAACTGAATTACAGTAAAAACTTGACTAAAATGTTTTGTTTTTTACCTCTATTATTATTAAACATAACCCTGAAACCTTGCTTTAATAATTTAGACACAGAAATCAAATTATGTGACATACCTGGCAGCATCTATTTTAATGTCCATAGCCTGACACTTCCCTTTCAATGTTTCTCTTCTTTCTGCATATAAAATCTGATTGTCCTTTGCTGATCCAATCTTAATGGTCTCAATTTCCTTGATGTCTGTCATGTATGGTTTCTTTTGTCCCATAACCATATGCTGTGTGCATCCAGAGTCTAGAACAAGGTAGTTCATACCTTCTGTAGTCCGATTTGTATTACTGCTTAAAGCAATGAATGCAATTTCCTTGTTATTTTCTTGGTCTGACAGATTTGCATGTCTAGTTCGAGTATAGCTACTTCCTCTTCGTGCTCCTCTACTATGTCTTGAAAATTTTCTTGGGACAATCTCGATAAAAATGTTCACCATTGCATCCATAACATCAATTATTTTGACTATACTTATTCATGTAAAAAGCCGAGTTATCACCTCTGTATTTTTCAGGTTGGCTCTCCTTAAACTTTAGTTCTGCATCAAGTTATCTGCTTTTTACGAACTCCATTGTGATACCAGTCGTTTGAGTTTCAATAGCTGCTATTATATTATCATATTTTTCTGACATTGTCAATAAAAGATAGCATACCCTGTCACTTTCGTCCAAATTAGCTCCTGCTCCTTCTAGCTCTCTCAACAATGACTCTACGTTCATAAAATGCTCCTGCAGCTCATCGGTTGTACATTTTAATTTAAACAACCTTTTCATAATATGTAACTTCATCAAAGGACTTTTCCTTTCAAAAACATTCTGCAAAGACTTCAACATGTCACGTGCAGATTTGGCATCCTTGATATATTCCAGGCTTGTCTGTTATACGCTGCACTATAATACACCTTGCCTTGGTATCGTCTTTGTCATGCTGCGCCTTCTCAGTAGTGGAAAAGTTGTCATACTGATCCTTCGTTACCTTCACTACACCTTCTTTTTCCAGTAATATTTCTACCCTGAATCTCCAGTTATTGTAGTTGCTGCTAGTCAACTGTGGAAACGGTACAATCGTGGACGTGGCCATTTGTCTAAATTTTTTTATTTCTTCAGTGGTTCTCTAATTTCCAAATATTCTTGATTTTTCGCAGTTTGACTTCTCCTGGGCCCATAACCTGTAACAGTATATGGTTGGCAGTTGAGAAAAACCTCAATCTTCTAGATACTTTTCTATAATTATACAGAAAGAATAAAATAACTTCTACAAAGTGAAAATTGCTTACTCATCTATCTTACTCATACTTCTACTTATATGTCTAACCTTTTTCTTCTTCTTTTCTATTAAACGTGGCCGAAACCTTATAATGATGACAGGTCTAATTTTTCTGTTAATACTGAGTTTCATACAAAACATAAGTTGACCAATGTAAGCCATCCAATATAAAAGTCTGTCAAAATGCAATATCAGAAAATCATGGTAAATTATAGCAAATGGCCAACAGGTTCAAAATAGTGTTGTAAGTTGAACTTAGAAATATCAACAAAATTAAAATGTTCGTATTTTCAGCCTTAACATTTTTCTAAAGTTTTTAAACATCAACTGAAGCACTGTAACACGTTCTTCACCTCTCTGATGTCTATGTAATTTATTTTACGATGGAACAAATAAATCTTTTCTATTCTATTCTATTCCATTCTATTCTATTACTTAGTATATATTTTATTATACGAACTATCTTTGAATCATAATCTGCATCATGAACTCTAATTTCTATGGTAATTACTAGATTGCTATTTTAATCTCAAAAGCATATAAGATAACTTCAAACATTTAAGTTCTTACATTTTGTTATGAATTTTCGCTCTTATTGGAACTTTTCCATTCTATTGTCTGCGCAGGTGTAGTAAATAACCAATAGCCTGCACATAATAATACAGCCCTCCAGCAACCAAGCCAAAGCCCTATTTCTGTTTGTGGAAGGGTGCTTGCATAATGCAAGTTTTAATACTTGGAAAAATGATAACTATTATAAAACTAAAACCAAGTTTTAAGACATTAGTCTCTGCAGACACACGTCCTATTTTTTAAAAAGGTATTCTTTAGTTTGAACATTTTTGGAGTTGCATATGTCACGTTTGTTATTTAAACATTAATTTTTAGACTTATTTGAAAGAGCAACAGAGTGTATTGGCAGCTATCCTAGTCCAATGAGATTCTGGTTGGGGCCTAAATTAATGGTCGTGTTTAGTGATGCAACTCAAGTAAAGGTATGTACCACTCACTTTCAGTGAAGTTTTGCATGCTTGTGTATTCTCTCAAAGTTGAACGAATGTTTCAGTCCCAAATCCTATGACTCTAGTCAAATGTATTGATCCTAAAGCAGCTAAAAACGTTTCTGTAGCCCCTATAGCTCCTACGCTCCTATAGAATTCGGCTAAAATTTAAGCATGAAGATGTTAAATATCAACGTAAAACGATTAGAATAATAATAGTAAAAAGCTTTTGAACCGTGGTAGATACATTTGACGTTTGAAGTTTTAAAAAACAAGGTTTTGAGATCTGTATCCTTTAAAGCCTAATTTTCAACTTAAAACATACATCTATAATATAATATAATTCTTTCCAATACTTTATTCAGGCGAGCATAATTTTCCGAAGGATATTATTTTGAAAACTACATTTTATATGATACCTAGTTGATTTTTCACTTTTTTAAGCACAACCTAATGTAGGTAATATTAAATAGCAAAGTTAGCAGCACTCGCTAATACTGAACCAGCTAAGAATTTAATCGAATTAGCCTTTACTTGATGGAGATCCATAACTAAGAACCACTTAAATAAGTAAACCACTTAAAGATTTCCACTAACTTTATTTAAACATGACACGTGTTTCGACGGTAACGTCTTTTTCAAATGTAAATAGTTACACTAAAATATGCTAAAATTATATAGTTCAGCTGTTGGAGGTAAATTACAAAAAATAATCTTGACCCAGGCGCCTTATGAATAGCAAAGGAAACAAGTTAACAATTTCTAGGAAAGGTTTAATAACGGAGAAAACCCAAAATCAGTTTGTTCGTTAAGTAATATATT
>JAEQML010072606.1:0-15411 GCA_016904865.1 Pissodes strobi
ACCAAAAATCAAAAAACGTTTCGAGAAAATACCCCATTCTTAATAATCCATGGTATTAAGGTTGCATTTTTAAGTTTACAAGTATAATTTTCTTTGGTTTGAATTTTCAAAAAAAAAATTATTTTGTGCAAAACATATACCTTAATTTGAACTTACTGGTTTAAAGGATCACGTAACGTACATAAACTGGTAGCATATGACCTACCGTAAGACGCCGTGTTCACAATTCATCGATACCTTTCGTAGTTTGCTCATTATTGGGACTAAAATGGAAAAAACGACAATTTTCGAAAAATTGCCATATAATCGTAGTTAGCCAAGAAATCCACAAAATCTTAAAAACGTCCCGAGGTATTACCTAACTGCAAGAAAGGAGAGGTATTACGACTATCAATGTCAACTTGAAATTTTGTAAAGAAACATCTCTTTCTTTAACACCCTGTAGTATATGTTAGGTGCAAAATATCTTATTCCAAAAGTTAGTCATAAGAGTCAAAGAGTCAACTATTCAGAATTTCCAAAGCTTTTTAAAATCGGTTGAGTAGTTTTTCAATAACGAGCTTTCAAATATTGTCAAAAAACTAGGTGCGTCGTTTTTTTTTTTGACGAGCAGTTTAGTATACATGCCTTGGCCAGTAAATAAGAAAGCCTCAGGTCACATGTTTGTTGACCTGGGCTTTGCTCTTTGCTTCGGCCGACAACTACATGTGATCTGAGACATTTTTACTTTACTGGCCTAGGTACGTAATATACTATTTTTGACACGATTGGGGCCGCCCCTAAATCTGGCCGCCCTAGGCCCGGGCCTACCGGGCCTTAGGGTAAATCCGCCACTGCTTTACGCACGCTTTATCGCTTTATGGTATACAAAGTGTACATCAGTTCATAAATTAATTCTAAAATAAATTGAATATTTTTATAATTTTGATGGAAAAACAGTGCCTAAACATTTTTTTATGCACTACTGCTTGAAGTTATTTTTTTATTTTAATTTATATTATTTATTTCTCGGCAGTAGAAAAATTATTATAATGTAACTCATGCGTTAAGAACCTTTTTTTACTTTCCCTCCTTGCGGCTTGTGTGACAAAACTTCACATTCGTAAAAAAGAAAGATAACTTTACGCACTTGTTGCATAAATAATTATTTTATCATTTATTGCTACCGCTGAAAATAATTCATAAACTTTTAGGTTGTTTACTAAAAAAAGGTTTTGTTGTTTTAAATTAGGATTTTTAAAAGAACTTTCTCTAGATAGTCTTTAAAAACAAATGGTTGTAGGAGCAACAGAAATCTAGTTGGATCATTAAAAGTTATTAAGCTGACAAAAAATGGCTTAATCGGGACTATTCAAGCTCATGATTAAGACAAACTGATCGTTTGTATATTTGGCTGTAGTAATTCACCACAATTATGTTGACCTTCCTTAAGATTTTTTAAAGCTCTCCTGAGACTAATTCGCATTTAAGGTGTTTCTTGAGCGTGTATCTCTACATTTTAAGAACATCGATGTATAAGGACTTTCCTTGACTATTCAAGCACATGATTAAGACAAATTGATTGTCTGTAAGTAAAACATCAATAAAACACCATCCTTACGTTAACCTTCCTTTAAAGCTCTCATGAAACTAATTAGCATTTAAGGTACTTCTTGAGCTTGTACCTCTTCATATTAAGAAAACCGAAGTATAAGAGCCCTCCATGACTATTCAAGCACATGATTAAGACAATTTAATCGTTTGTAAGTAACACATCAATAAAATGCCACTTATACGTTGACCTTCCCACGGATTTTTTTAAAGCCCTCATGACACCAATTAGCATCGTGAGCGTGTACCTCTTCAAATTAAGAAAATCGATGTATAAGGGCTTTCCATGACTATTCAAGTACATGATTAAGACAAATTGATTATCTGTGAGTAAAACAACAATTAAAGCTCTCATGATGCTAATTAGCATATATGGTGTTTCTTGGGTGTGTACCTCTTCAAATTAAGAAAATCCCTATATAAGAGCTTTCCATGACTATTCAAGCACATGATTAAGGCAAATTCATTATCTGTAAGTAAAACATCAATAAAACACCACTTTTACGTTGACCTTCCTTAAGATTTGAGCTCTCCTGAGACTAATTAGCATTTAAGGTGTTTCTGGGCGTATACCTCTTCAAATTAAGAAAATCAATGTATAAAGGCTTTCCATGGCTGTTCAAGCACATGATTAAGACACATTGATTGTCTGTAAGTAAAACATCAATAGAACACCATTCTTACGTTAACTTTTCTTAAGGCAGTTTAAAGCTCTCATGAGACGAATTAGCATTTAAGGGGTTTCGTGAGCGTATACCTCTTCAAATTAAGAAAATCGATGTATGATTAAGACTCGGATTAAGACAAATTGATTGTTTGTAAATAAAACATAAAAAAACCCATTCTTACGATGACCTTCTTTAAAAAAAATTTAAAGCTCTCAAAGGGGTTTCTTGAGCGTGTGCTTCAGAAAATCGATGTATAAAGGCTTTCCATGACTATGCAAGCACATGATTAAGACAAACTGATTGTCTGTAAGTAAATCATCAATAAAACACCATTCTTACCTTGACCTTCCCAAAGATTTTTTAAAAGCTCTCAGGAGACAAATTAGCATTTAAGGTGCTTCTTGAGCGTGTACCTCTTCAAATTAAGAAAATCGATGTATAAAGGCTTTCCATAACTATTCAAGCACATTATTAAGACAAATTGATTGTCTGTAAGTAAAACATCAATTAAACACTACTCTTACATTGATCTTCCTTAAGTTTTTTTAAAGCTCTCATGAGACTAATTGGCATTTAAGGTGTTTGTTGGGCATGCACCTCTTCAAATTAAAAAAATCGATGTATAAAGTCTTTCCATGACTATTCAAGCACATGATTAAGACAAATTGATTGTCTGTAAGTAAAATAACAAAAAACTCATGCACATGATTAAGACAGATTGGTTGTCTGTAAGTAAAACATCAATAAAACACCATTCTTACCTTGACTTTCCCAAAGATTTTTTAAAAGCTTTCACGAGAATAATTAGCATTTAAGGTGTTTCTTGGGCGTGTACCACTTCAAATTAAGAAAATCGATGTATAAAAGCTTTCCATGACTATTCAAGCAAATGATTAAGACAAATTGATTGTCTGTAAGTAAAATAACAATAAACTCATGCACATGATTAAGGCAGATTGGTTGTCTGTAAGTAAAACATCAATAAAACATCATCCTTACGTTAACCTTTCTTTAAAACTCTCATGAAACTAATTAGCATTTAAGGTACTTCTTGAGCTTGTACCTCTTCATATTAAGAAAATCGAAGTATAAGAGCCCTCCATGACTATTCAAGCACATAATTCAGACAATTTGACCGTTTGTAAGTAACACATCAATAAAATGCCACTTATACGTTGACCTTCCCAAGGATTTTTTTGAAGCCCTCATGACACCAATTAGCATCGTGAGCGTGTACCTCTTCAAATTAAGAAAATCGATGTATAAGGGCTTTCCATGACTATTCAAGTACATGATTAAGACAAATTGATTATCTGTAAGTAAAACAACAATTAAAGCTCTCATGATGCTAATTAGCATATATGGTGTTTCTTGGGTGTGTACCTCTTCAAATTAAGAAAATCATAATATAAGAGCTTTCCATGACTATTCAAGCAAATGATTAAGGCAAATTGATTATCTGTAAGTAAAACATCAATAAAACACCACTTTTACGACCTTCCTTAAGATTTGAGCTCTCCTGAGACTAATTAGCATTTAAGGTGTTTCTAGAGCGTATACCTCTTCAAATTAAGAAAATGAATGGCTGTTGAAGCACATGATTAAGACACATTGATTGTCTGTAAGTAAAACATCAATAGAACACCATTCTTACGTTAACTTTTCTTAAGGCAGTTTAAAGCTCTCATGAGACGAATTAGCATTTAAGGGGTTTCGTGAGCGTATACCTCTTCAAATTAAGAAAATCGATGTATGATTAAGACTCGGATTAAGACAAATTGATTGTTTGTAAATAAAACATAAAAAAAACCCGTTCTTACGATGACCTTCTTTAAAAAAAATTTAAAGCTCTCATGAGACCAATTATTAGCATTAAAGGGGTTTCTTGAGCGTGTACTTCAGAAAATCAATGTATAAAGGCTTTCCATGACTATGCAAGCACATGATTAAGACTAATTGATTGTCTTTAAGTAAATAATCAATAAAACACCATTCTTACCTTGACCTTCCCTAAGATTTTTTAAAAGCTCTCAGGAGACAAATTAGCATTTAAGGTGCTTCTTGAGCGTGTACCTCTTCAAGTTAAGAAAATCGATGTAGAAAGTCTTTCCATGGCTATTCAAGCACATTATTAAGACAAATTGATTGTCTGTAAGTAAAACATCAATTAAACACTACTCTTACATTGATCTTCTATAAGTTTCATACTGTTCTGTTCAGAGCGGGCGCCAGAGTATGACGCTTGCTGAAGCCTCATTTACTACTGGCTTAATAACTGGTTTTCTCTGGGTAGTTCGATGTTCACCTACGCCATGCTGATGAGATCCAACAAGTTCGAAAGCGCTCCATGGTTGGTGAACGTCAAACTGCACAGACGTTTCCATCCTTCGATGCAGAACGAATGGATCTACTAAGCACAGCATCCGATACATCTAATATCATTAGATGGATGCGCCCCTACAGTGTAGGGTACCTGCAGACGGTTCATGCAGATATATTGCATACTTGTATGTATTTATATATTCGCCGTCTGTCAAGAATTATTAAGCTTTCTTGCTAACACATTACTCTTACATTTAAAGCTCCTATGAAACTAATTAGCTTTAATGTGTTTCTTGAGCCTGTACCTCTTCAAAATAAGAAAATCGATGTATAAAGGCTTTCCATGACTATTCAAGCACCTGATTAAGATACATTGATTGTCTGTAAGTAAAATAACAATAAACTCATGCACATGATTAAGACAGATTGGTTGTCTGTAAGTACAACATCAATAAAACACATTTCTTACCTTGACCTTCCCAAAGATTTTTTAAAAGCTTTCACGAGAATAATTAGCATTTAAGGTGATTGTTTGCGCGTGTACCACTTCAAAGTAAGAAAATCGATGTATAAGGGCTTTCCACGACTATTCAAGCACATGATTAAGATCAATTGATTGTCTGTAAGTAAAACATCAATAAAATATCAGTCTTACGTTGACCTTCTTAAAATTTTTTTTAAAAATTGTCATGGGACTAATTAGCATTTAAAGTGTTTCTTGGGCGTGTTCCTCTTCAACTTAGAAAATCCATGTATAAGGGCTTTTGATACATTTTAGAGTGACTCTGTAGCGAATATGAATGTGAGTGTGAAGGAATAACAATTTGTGATTTTTTAAATGGATCGCCCTACATACATTGCATTAGCCGGATAATACCAGGTTTGATACCTGAAACGTACAATCATATACATGGTGATTTATCGATTTAAAAAACACAAGTTGATGTTTTTAAAGAAATTTATCATGTGATATGCATTTGTCTTATCCGATGAAAAATTGAAAGTTCCGGAAATGTACTCCTACTATAGTAATAACTCTTAAGATCAAAGCTTTTAGGATGCTCTAAAATATATGGAATGAGAAGATCTGTATTATCTTAATAATTTAAAAATATTTTTTTTTCCTGAAATAGGTTCAGACTTTTTTCATTTACCTTATTCTAAAATAATATGTTTGGAAGTCATGTTTGTCACAGTAGGTTTGTATGTTTCCTTAATCCTCCAATATTAGGCTTGCATGTAAATCAAGACAAATCCAAATTTATTAAAGTCTCATCAGTCCTCTAGAAATCGGGAGAATTTGAAAGAATTATATGCATCAGTATTGTATTCTTAATAAGTATAAACATACAAACCCTGTCACATCTAACTCCATAATAATTTATTATTTGCATTACGTAGAGTTAAAAACATTATTTGTAATTTACTTGTACATTTATTATGGTATAACAGTACTTGTGTAGATACTCAAACATTTACTTTATATATGTGTATATAGTGATTAGTATTAACGTTATTCTTAGTGGGAGGCAATTTCACCTCCCTTCATTTGTGATCTAGATATAAGAACCAACTTGTATAAAAACTATTTTTAGTATTGTCATAAAGTCATGAAAACCCTAAACATGATACGTTGAGAACGGTCGCCGCAGCTGTTCATTGTAGGTTTTTAATTTTTATACTTCGTTAATGACGTATTTTTTGCTGCTTGGAAGCATCTCCAATTTCACGAGGGATTTATTATACTTAATGGTTTTAAATATCAGTTCGTTTAAAAATTCTTCCAATTCTCTATTTTATTATGTACTAAAAGTTGTACATTTAACGTAGATATTCAAATACAACCCGCCAAGGTACAGGGTGGCTCGAATTTGAACTTTATCACTGAGATCTCGGAAACTATAACTCTATAGGTTAAATTGTGACAAAGTTGCGCAGATGGTGCTTAATTAAAATTTACAAAATACCGATTACTTCCGATTTGATCCGAAGAAAATTGCAAGTCGGCAAAACTGCAAACTGCACTTGCAACTTTTTCCTTTCTACAAGATGACGGTATCAAAATTGAAATACGACGTTTTGGCTTAGGGCTCATATCATCAACTTCAATTTTTTATGATGTATTTAAACGTCCTTCCGAATCTAAAACAAACGATATCACTTGCATATTTTTCTGCGTTTCGATAGAAAATTTACCTCATCAATTCTTTAAGGCTATATTTGATTCAAATACAGCCCTAAACTATTGCCTTAAATACTTAATATAAAAACTGAATAATTACGACTTTTCAGTATTTTAAGAAATAATTATGAATATTAAAGGACGGAAAGTACATTATTCTACAGGGTTATTAATATTATTATATTATTATTATGGATTGGCAACAGTAAGTGGCAGATCCGATGAAACTGTTGCATTATTTGAAATGCATCACAGTGCTTTCTTTATCACAATATAACATCTATCACAGGTTATTACAGCATATAGTGAATGAAAACATTGTCCCAATTCATCATATCACGATCGAGTCAATTTTTAAACTGATTAATAATAATTGTTGTTGAGTTTATAGTCTCTACACTAAGACGATTGCAGCTGTAAACCACTCGGTTGGAGATAAAGTTTCGACGAAGTAGTTTGGCGTATTTATTCCTTGCAGAACTTCTGACTGTGCCCTCTCAGTTTTTGATTTTCGGAAAATTGAAAGATGTCCAGATCACACTGGTAATGACCACTAATTATTTTGAATGCTTCCATCAAATCACCACGAAGCCTTCTTTGGTATAGTGCTGGTAGCCTCAGCCTCTCAAGTCTCTGTTCGTAAGACAAATCACGCAATGATACAGGATTAATATAATATGGACTCCACACACACACTGAGCATATTCTAGTCTTGGTCTTATGTAGGACTTATGTAGCTTGAGAGTCATTTTGGGAGACAAATTTTGGAAAGCTTTGCTTATGAGGTATATCGATTAATGTGTGTTTCCCATTTAAGGTTTTCTGTTATAATAATCCCCAAGTCCTTTTTAAAAATGGTGATACTTTGGGTTATTACGTCCAAGTTGAAGTATGCTGCATTTGGAGTCATTAAGAGGCATTTGCCATGTTAAGGTCCAATAATTAACGGTCTCAATGTCTTGCTGGAGAACATCAGAGTGAGTGGAGGGATTGCAGTAGCAGTTTGTGTCATCTGCAAATGAGTAGATGTTAGTCTTTAGGTTATTTGGCAGATCGCTGATGTAAACCAAAAATAACAAAAGCCTCAACAGTGATCCCTGAGGGACTCCACTCAGCACGTCATAAGCCTGAGAAAAAGCTGTACGTATTCTGACATGGAAGGTTTTTCCCTGAAGAAAATCCGCTATAAAAGATAACAGCTGGCCTCGTATTCCATACTGGTTTAACTTCTGGAGTAATCGTGTAAATGGTACTTTATCAATAGTTTTTTCAAAGTCCAAATAAAAAACGTCAATTGGGTCAGCATTGTCATCGGCCAGTGTCCAATCATGTAGTCTTGACAGAAGATTAGTGAAGGTTGACCTTCCGGGGAGAAAGCCATGCTGATTCGGAGGAACAGTTTCATTTGACAGAAAAAAGGGTGTCATTTCCTGAACAATGATTTTTTCCATAACTTTACACATAGTGCTTGTTATGCTGTCGGCAGTCGCTTATTGCATTTTTTGTAGATAGGCACCACTATGGCAGACCTCCATTTTTTGGGCAGATTACCCTCTCTCAGAATGTTATTCATAATAGTGGAAAGGGGCTTTGAAAGACAGGAGGCACATTTAATGAGATAGATGGAAGGAATTTCATCCTCTCCTGGGCTGGAGGGGATTTTTAGAGACTTTATAGCTGACTCGACCTTTTCAGGTGTGTCATTTGAGAGAATTTTTAAACTGGGTGGGTTGTTACGATCCTCTAGGGTGAAGACCTCTTGATACTGCTGTGCAAACATTTCAGCAACAGTATCTTCATCAGTCACAGCCTGACTGGTTTGCTCATTTTGAAGGGTAAATCCTAAATTTCGATCGAGAGGTGAGTGTGCGATTTATATAGGCGTAGAAGTGTTTACTAGCTGAGTCAACTAAATTATGTTCGTATTTCTTTTTTGCCTGCTTTATTAGAGATTGATTTGCCTCCTGTAGTTAAGATAGCTTGCTTCTGTTTTATTGGATTGATATTTGTGCCACAGTCCCAGATAAACCCACACCAGATGCGAAACCTCCCGCCTAACGCATGAAACAAGAATTCGTTTAAAGCTCCGCCTCCTTGGGATGGCCAGCCATCCGAAGAAATAGTCAGGGCTAGTGTGATTCTAACGCGAGCCACGCGAGTCTTTTGGTTTAGTCCGAGAGCGTTACGAAAAATAATTAATCTTTATTTTATTTTTGTTAAAAATACCTGGTTATAAGTGCCTTTATTTGAATTATTCTACTCGAAGCGGTGGCGAAAAATCATTATTTAAATTACCCTGCGATCCTGGAAGGTATGTATAAATGTTGTTTAATGCACATTCCAGCACAGTTATTTCCAAAATTATTGCATATTCTAAAATCGAATGAGCACGAAATTCAATTAAATCTGAAAACTGGCAGATACAATGTTATAGTTAAATCTTTTTTAAATCCAACTCATGTTATACAGTGTCCGCCAGACTATTGGCCACATATGAGAAATTTTTGTATTATTATGACATCGGAACTTTTGTTTTAACCAACCAATTCTGCATGAATGACAACCTAAAAATGAATTTTAACATAGAGATCGTGTTAGTTTGTTTGTTTTGTTGATTCCGATACGTTATAATCAAATTTAAGTTTAAATTTGATTATAACGTATCGGAATCGGTTCAAATGACTAAGATAAATTGGAACTAACTGAAACTAACCAAAAGTTTATTGAACGACTAACCAAAACTAACCAGCAGCACCAAAACGGGCTAAAACGTATCGGAACAGATTACAAAAATTAAAGTAAGATAAAACTAATGAAAACGAACTGAATTTTGGCGACTAACCAAAACTAACCGTAAACATTAAATTTGATTATAACGTGTCGGAACCGGTTCATATAACTAAAATAAATTGGAACTAACTGAAACTAACCGAAAGTTGACTGGACCACTAATCCAAACTAACCATAAGCGCCAAAAAGGGGTAATCGGAACAGGTTACAAAAATTAAAGTAAGTTAAAATTAACCAAAACGAACCGAATTTTGGCGACTAACGAAAACAAACCACAAATATTAAAATTGATTATAACGTAACGGAACCGGTTCAAGTGACTAAAATAATTTGGAACTAACTGAAAGTAACCGAAAGTTGATTGAATGACTATCCAAAACTAACCAAAGATAACTAAAAGCACCAAAACGGGCTAAAACTTATCAGAACAGATTACAAATGTTAAGTTAAAAACTAACCTAAATTAACCGAATTTTGGCGACTAACCAAAACTAACCAAACACATTAAAATTGCTTATAACGTACCGGAACCGGTTCAAATGACTAAAATATATTAAAACTAACTGAACTTTACCGAAAGTTGATTGAACGACTAACCAAAAGTTACCAAAAGCACCCAAACAGGCTAAAACGCATCGATATAGATTTAAAATATTGAAGTAAGTTCAAACTATCCCAAATTAACCGATTTTTGGTGCCTAACCAAAAGTAACCAAAAACATTAAAAATACTTATAACGTCTCGGTACCGGTTAAAATGACTAAAATAAATTGGAAATAACTGAATTTTACCTAAAGTTGATTGAACGACTAACCAAAACTAACCAAAAGTAAGTAAAAGGATCAAATCGGGCTAAAACGTATCGAAATAGATTAAAAATATTAAAACTTATCCAAATTAACCGAATTTTGGTGACTAACCAAAAATAACCAAAAACACTAAAATTGTTTATAACGTATGGGAACTGGTTAAAATGATTAAAATAAACCAAAACGAACTGAAATTAAGTGACAGTTGATTGAACGACTAAACATGGCTAACCAAAAGCACCAGAAAGGTCTAAAACATATCGGAACATAATTAAAATAAAAATATTAAGATAAACTAACTAACGTTAATTAACCAAATTTTGGCGACTAACTAAAATTCACCAAAACATTAAAATTGGTTATGACGTATCGGATCCGGTTCGAATGACTGAAATAAATTAAAATTAACTAAAACTAACCGAAAACTGATTGAATGACTAACCAAAACTAATTAAGAGTAGGCATAAACACCAAAAAGGGCTGAAACGTATCGGAACTGATTAAAGGTATGAAAATAAGTAACTAACCCAAATTAGCCGAATTTTGACGACTAACTAAAATTAACCAAAAACGTTTAAATTGGTTATAACGTATTGGAACCTCTTCAATTGACCAAAAAAATTAGAACTGGCTGAAAGTATCCGAACGTTGATTGAATGACTATCAAAAACTACCCAAAAAGTAACTAAAAGCACCAAAATGGGCTAAAACCTATCGAAATAGATTAAAACTTTGGAAGTTTGTTAAAACTAATACAAATTAACCAAATTTTGGTGACTAACCAAAAACACTAAAATTGAGTATAACGTATCGGAACTGGTTCAAATGACTAAAATAAATTAAAACTAACTGAAAATTAGCCTTTTCTGGTGCTTTTGGTTACTTTTGGTTAGTCGTTTAATCAGGTTTCGGTTAATTTCAGTCAGTTTTAATTTATTTTAGTCATTTGAACCGTCTCCGTACGTTATTATCAATTTTAGTTTTTTGGTTGGTTTTGGTTAGTCATTCAATCAACTTTTGGTTACTTTCAGTTAGTTCCAATTTATTTTCGTCATTTGAACTGGTTGCGATGCGTTATAACTAGTTTTTGGTCAATTTAAGTTAGTCGCCAGACTTCGGTTAAATTCAACTTATTTTAAAATTTTTAATCTGTGCCGATACGTTTTAGCCCTTTTTGGTGCTTTTGGATACTTTTAGTTAGTTTTTGATAGTCGTTCAATCAATTTTCGGTTGATTTCAGTTAGTTTTAAATAATTTTAGTCATTTGAACCAGTTCCGATACGTTATAACCAATTTTATTGCTTTTGGTTAGTTTAGGTTAGTCGCCAATATTCGGTTAATTTGGGTTAGTTTTAACTTACTTTAATATTTTGGATCTGTTCCGATACATTTTAGGCCGTTTTGGTGCTTCCATTTGCTTTTGGTTAGTTTTGGTTCGTTATTCAATCAACTTTCGGTTACTTCTAGCTAGTTCCAATTTATATCAGTGTTTTGAAGCGGTTCCGATATGTTTTACTCAAATTTAATGATTTGGTTAGTTTGGGTTAGTTACTTTTAAAATTTGGCTCGTTTTGGTTAGTTTAACTTATTTGTTTGTAACCTGTTTTGATACGTTTTAGCCCGTTTTGGTGCTTTTGGTTACTTTTGGTTAGTCGGTCAATAAACTTTCGGTTAGCTTCAGTTAGTTCCAATTTATTTTCGTTATTTGAACGGGTTGCGATACGTTATAACCAGTTTAAATGTTTTTGGCCAATTTAAGTGAGTCTTCACACTTCGGTTAAATTCCACTTATTTTACGATACGATTTAGCTCCTTTTTGTGCTTTTGGATACTTTTGGTTAGTCGTTCAATCAATTTTCGATTGATTTCAATTAGTTTTAAATCATTTTATGCATTTGAACCAGTTCCGATAAGTTATAACCAATTTTAATGTTTTTGGCTAGTTTAGGTTAGTCGCCAATATTCGGTTAATTTGGGTTAGTTTTAACTTACTTTAATATTCTGAATCTGGATACATTTTAGCCCGTTCTGGTGCTTTTATTTTTTGGTTACTTTTGGTTAGTTATTCTATCAACTTTCGGTTACTTTTAGCTAGTTCCAATGTTTATTAGCCGTTTGAATCGGTTCCGATATGTTTTAATCAAATTTAATGTTTTTGGTTAGGCCTTAAAATTTGGCTCGTTTTGGATAGTTTTAACTTATTTTAATGTTTGTAACCAGTTCCGATACGTTTTAGTCCGTTTTGGTGCTTTTGGTTACTTTTGGTTAGTCGTTCAATCAACCTTCGGTTAGTTTTAGTTAGTTTCAATTTATTTTAGTCATTTGAACCGATTCGGATACCTTATGATCAAATTTAAGTTTAAATAAACAAATTAACACGATCTCTCACGCGTATGACGTCATGTGGCAAATGTAGCATGTACTTTTTCACTATTTGAGGCCCTATATTAAGATAACAGAAACATTTTTAATGTTAAAATAACCTTAAATCGGCATACATTAAAGCGTATTAAGGGAATTTCTGCAAAAAAGTCAGAGCAGCCATAATAACACAAGATTTCCATGACCGGGAAAAATGAAAGTGAATGGCCATTGCAAATTTTTATTTTTCCTGAACCAGTCCACCAACAAAACACGTTTTCATTTAATTGGTGCAGACCAACTATTTTAATTTTGAAGAACAATTCTTTAATCATACCCAGATTATTTGGTGCAGGCCGCGTATAACCGCCACGTCAAGGTTAAAGTTGGCTGACGAGGAATTTGCCGATCGTTTGCATCTGGTGTGGGTTTATCTGGGCCACAGTTGCCTCTTTTTATCAGTGTTCTTAAAAATGTTATTGCTGAGCCAGGGTTTTTGAGAATTAACTGTCTTCCTTTACAATGGTATAAAGTGGCCAATGCTGGATGATATGGTTGCTACAAGGTCATCATACTTAATTTCCCTATTCGCAGTATCATAGTTTGCAGATTAAAAATTTCGTTTCAATACCTTTTTTGTCGGTTTGCATGCTATCTGCAGTTGTGCCCTTGCCGTAATAACAATGTGGTCGCTAAGACCTAGAGGTGGATGTACTTGAATGTCAAAAAATAGGTTGGATTCCCTGACCATCACTTAGTCAAGGAGGGATACTTCATTGCCTCGAAATCTGGTGGGAAAATTAACAAGTTAATAAGCATTCATCTCTTTGCAGTTCATTATAAAAGCCATGCTGCAATTATTATTGGGGTTGACTGTCACACTGTTTCAATCTATCTCTGGATAGTTGAAATCACCAAAAACATATGTGGGCGTCGGCAAATCAAATATTGATAAGTTCGATATTAATTTCTACTGTTGTTGATAATTTTGGTCGATATATACAGGTTACAAGAAAACTTCTATCCAGAGGAACTCGACAGTATTTGGGGCAGCATATTTCTGAGAAATCATAGAATATACTCTATGGCCAGAAACCGAATCTTGAACCAGTATACAAACAGCCCCACCTTTCTGACCATCTCTATCCTTCGGATGTACTGTGTAACCTGGAATTTGTAGCGTTGATTCTGGTTTCTGATCGTGCAACCAAGAATCTGTTAAGAGGATTATTGTTGGCTTGTTTGTCATGATATTTATTTTCCACTCTTCAAGGTTACTATAGCACAAGGTGATTTCAACTAGAGAAGAGTGATTTATTTTTTTTGTCTGCCCTTGGCTTTGAGCAGTATTTTTAATTATGTTATGAATATTAAATTTTAGAAACATTTTAACATCGGACATTAGGAATAGAGACTAGTAGAAAATATTTACTAAAAACTAGAAATACAATTAGGGTAAATGTTCAAAAATATATCCTTCAGCTTTAATGCATTTTATGAATTCACTACGTATTTTTGACGTAGAATAGTGTGGAAATGGTTTTAAGATACCCCCAAAAAATAATCCAGAGGATTGAGGTCTGGGCTTCTGGCAGGCCACCGGACAAACTCCTATTTCCTCTCCATCTATTAGGAAAGGTTTCCTTTAGAAACTTAGTTACTTGTCTTCCATGCAGTAGATAGATAAACAATAGTGTCGCCAATGAGTCCCGTGCCGCCATGTTTAGGCGCCTTTGCTATTGCCGATTTTCAGTTTTTTTCGGATAAATCCGTAAATAATCGGAATTTTGGATGTTTCTCGACGGCATTGAATTAAGCACCAAAATCAGCAATTTAACCGACTCTGTATCTCTTATAGTTTTCAAGATTCGAATTATGAGGCTCGAATTCGAGCCACACTTTACACAAAGGACCTCACACACCCTTCATGGGTTTTCGGAGACCAATGGATTTTCCTGAAATTTTAGTATGATATTTAACTTTAAATGTAAGTATTTTTTATAGGTGGCATAATGTGTCGGTATACAGGTTGCGCCGAAATATTAGGCATAAACTATGTTTATCAAGCTGATTTATTCATTTTCTTATATTTTTGATCAGGTACAAAACATGATGGTCCCATCTTAAATGATTGTCTGCAATTATATCTAAATACTTTGTGGATGACATCATTAATAGTTCCAATTAAATTGTTAGTACCAATGCAATGTAATTCGTTTTTTTTTTCATATTGAGTAATAGTTTATAAGTTTCAAGCCAGTCTTTTATTAGTTAGAGTTACTCGGTTTATTATATTATTTTTAGTTTCTTCCCAAGTATTGCCGTAGAAAATAGCGGCGATATCGTCTGCAGATGATACTATTGACCAATTATGTAGTTTTAAAGCCGTTAAACAATAACTGATAATAATGTAGATGATAAAGAGAATGGGGCCCAACACAGTACCCTGTGGCACTGCAATCACACGTGTTTTCAACTCTAACCATTTATTTTCTTTCTTCTAGGCGGGTTTCAAAAACTTCAAACACGGGTCGGTCAAGTTTTCCCCCCGTATTAAACAAATTTCAAAAGTAAATGAAGCATAATTTTGCACACATTTTGCACAATTTTGCACACCACAAATAAAATTTTGCACACCCACACAAGGAAAACTAGAGCTGTTTTTTATACGGGGGGCAAACTTGACCGT
>JAEQML010072607.1:0-15410 GCA_016904865.1 Pissodes strobi
ATTTTTCCATAGACTTGTTCCTAATTTTGTGAATTTGATTCACTATTGAACTTTTCAAACCTGCTTTGAAACAGAATTCTTTTCCTGGAAATGACCGCAAATCATTATCAATGAGGATTGCTGAATTTTGTGTCACACGTGTAGCTTCAAATATAGTTTGCCTGTAACTAAAACTCAAAATGTCCATAAAAGTATTTACATTTTGATTTTTTTCATACAAATTAATGTTAAAATCTCCACAAAGAGCGACTTTATATTTTTGGTATTTACTTCAAAATTTCAAAAAAACCTTCAAAAAATTGTACAAAACTACCATCACAAGGTGTGTAAACACAGACCACTAAACATGTACATACCTATCAGCGATAGAGGAGCATTCAATAATTCAACGCTTCTGTTTCTAATAGTTTCTTTTTCAACTACATTGGAAATCGTGTCATTTCTGACTAGAATAGTTGAACTTCTGTGGATGGTGTTGGTTTGGCCATAGGATATTCTACATTCATCAACTCTTAGATAATTAACTTCTTCTGCTGTATACCAGTGTTCCGTTAAGCATAGAATTGCCGGTTTTACCTCCCCGACAAGTATCTCCAATTCTGCAACTTTGTTTTTCCAGTCTGTCTTCACGGGTTCGTGCCCGATTGTTGGGAGCCGCCTGAGGTGCAGAAAACGGTTTATAATATAATTTTTGCCCCATATTTCTGGCTTGATGATGGATTTATCTTTCGTAGGAACTTAAATTTTGAAGAAGTATATATTCTTTCTTTTGGTCTTCATTTTTTAACATTTACATGTACCTTGAATGATGGATTTGATGTAGCTTTCAACTTCATTTGGTGTAAATGATGGACCCATGCCTGTGAGAAACCACCATGTTGACTTCTGAGCTACCTCTATGTTAAAATTTTCTCTTTCACCAAAGACTAGAGTATAGTCAAAAGCGGTCTTATCGTGCGGGTCCGAAGGTCACATTTTTCATTAAATGTAATTTCTTTGACCGATTTTACACGCAAAATCTGCCACAAATGAAGCTTTTACTGAAAATTGTGACCTTTGAACCCGCACGATAAGATCGCTTTTGACTATAGGTCTGGCGATTTTAGGATATTCTTGCTTGTTTTGGATGGTTTTCCAGACATTTTCATTGGCTTTTTGGTCATTGTCATCAGCTGTTCTTTGTCATTGTCATTCTTGCCGCGTTCGTGATTAACGTTTTATAATAAACTTTTCCTTAACATCGAGAAGACGGGTGGTGACGCGCGGGCTTGCGTGTTTGTGTCGACATTATTGTATTCAGGGCAGGGATATTTTTATTGACGGGATCTTCGTTTTGGGGATCATATATGTATTAAAGCTGAGTGGGAAACTCTCATATTAAAGCTGGGTGGGAAACTCTCATAGGCATGCTTTATCATTAGGATGGTGAGTAATGGATTCATCCCAGTGATGACCCGCGTACATCTATTTCGCACTATTCGAATCTTGCCTTAAGAATAGCATTCCATGGTGCACTAATAGCAAATATTTTCTTAACAACATTTTTGCTTTGCAGAAGAAGGCTGTTCGTTTCATCGCTGACCTGAATTAAAGGGATTCTTGTTAGCTCCCTTTTCTGTTGTCGCAGGAAATACTTACGTACTTCTTTTTATTTATCCCCGAGGCTGCATCTCTTGTCTTTAAGATCGTCATGACATCCGGGATTCTGCATCTCAGGGTAGAGAGAAATAGGCTTTGTATTTGCCTCTGCCCATATCCACTAAAGTATTCATTAAAAAATATTTTATTTACGAGGGCAGAAAAACATACAACCACCTGCTCATTCGAATAAAGAATGCCAATTCGCTCCGGTTTTTAGGCGATCCCTGAAGCGATTATTTAATACCAGGGCTTATTACAACTTGAATGAACATTATGAATACGGTTTATTGCGACTTTTCTGCATTTGCTTTTTCTCTTTCTAAATGTGTATTCAATCCACTAAGCTTTGTCGGCGGAAAATTAATATCTTGACAATAGAGATTTTCTAAAATGAAAATTTGACTGATGCCAATTTATATTCCGGGATTGGCTTGGCATAATACTTATAAGAGCCAAGAGAATTATGAAACTTGGCTAATTTGATATGGCAGATCTGAACGAATGAAATAGTTTCACTGGCCATCTAATGCTAACCATTTTCTCATATCTGCACTGAAATAATGGTGCTGTTCGTTAACCTAACGAGGTAGGATGGAAAATTATATTAATACATTTTAATCGCTGGAATTAGCGCTGGCTCACAATACGGTTAGACTAGCAAAGTAACTTACCACTTACAGCCAAATCCGTTCCGCAAACAAAGTTTAAGCATCGCTAAACCGATTGCATCTAGTTAATGCAGCAAAGTTCTGGCGCATATTATGAACTTCGATATTAAATCCTGTGTGTCTTTGAAATTAAGTCCCTTATTTCTGGTAATGTATCATTCCGGATTTTACTAGTCAATAATTTTGATTAAAGTGGATATATAGAAGCGCCGAGTAGTTAAAATTTTTAATTAATAGTTTTGAAGCAATTCCTTCACTGAAGAAGTTCTCGCTTATGTAAAAGGACTGATGGTTGATAGAAATTTTACAATATATATATATATATATATATATCTAGTTCTAGTCAGTGCAGTAAGCTTTGTGTTGTTATAAACTAGAATAATTTATCCTACTTTTGCCTTTATGTGTTAATTATTGAGCAGCTTTTTATTTTATAATTCTGGATCGGAAATAATTTTGATAATGCAAAAGGATTATCTGCAGATATGATCATCCAAGGGTAGAGAGACTTTAAATATCATCTGCATCCGTTATTTTCTACGATCTGCAGCAAATGGAAATACCTGTTTACACAACAATGCCCTGTGGGGAGTTCTGTCATAAGCCTCATGTTCCACCTATTTTAGAGCCAGAAAATCTATCACCCTACAAGGCACGAGGCTAAGAGTTGCCCAGCTTGGCTCATTCCTGAAGTAATCCGATATAGATCTTTGGCTCGTTCATTCGTTTCGCTCTTTTGGATAGTGGCGGCCGTACTATTGGACACACATACCACAAGCCCAGGTTCCATTGGACACATTGCGAAACACTCACCATAAGATGATCAGCCTCCTCAATTATCATTGCATTCAGGGTCCCGAAATCCATACAAGGACTTTAGAGGGCCTTGGACGTGCATAATAGTATCATTATGCAAGGCCAAGGCGCCTAAAACGTCATTACACTTACACACCGGCGCAGAATGAAGCTTGTCAAACTCAAGGGACAACAGAGCAGTTCTTTCCTCTGAAGGTTCCTAACAGTCATACCAGCATTTGACGGTCGCATTTTTTGTTTGGGCCTGGAACACGATTGCATAAGCCCCAAGGGATAAATAAAACAAATTGACCCCTATGTTTTCTCCATATATACCCGCTCCAAAACTCCAGTATCATAATCCACATTGGAGCCGTCCGTGTACAAGGCAATCCCTTGATCTGGATGTGGGCTGAGATCCCCCCCCCCCTCAAACAATGTTCTCCTATCGGGAATGAGAAATCTGAAAGGGGTAAATTTGCCCTGATGGTGGACAGGATGCTCTACGTCCTCATTAAGAGTTCTATGCATTCATCAGCCGACCTCCTTCAGATTTTGAGTTATTATTGTCCCTTAGCTGACCGAGACCTTTCAGTCTGTATGCAGTTTCGAGGAAATGCATTTTCCGTCAAAATATTTTGCATCTAAATGTTAAGAGTTACATCTCCGCAAGCTGCACAATTAAACTAATGCCGATTATGCCCTTTAAATACTTACTGCGTTTTCGGCCTTTTCTTCAATTCCTGTTCATTTCCTAAAACCAGATTTGCAGTACCAGTGTGTTGACACCCTATTTTTTATGAAACTATTTTACCTGGACACCATGGACAACGACTCTTTTCCCTCCTCTAGTTAGTTGCCTCATTCCACCTTTTCTGTAACCCAATATAACTCTAGTTATATGGAAGTGAGCGTAGCTCAAAACACCTTCCGTTTCACAATGGTAACTGAGATTTTAAATTAAGGGAGCAGATTAAAGGGGCACTTTTCTACTAATTCAGATGTTGACCCCAATATGTTCAGGTAATTTCTGATATGATCAGTTATTTAAGAGTTTGCTTGACACTAATTGTAAAAGTTGTAACATAATAATGAGAAAACTAAATGGAATCCTCAAAGCTTATCCCGCTATTATTTTTATTCTTCCTCTAATAAATGAAATACAGATTGGCACTGGCACTAAGTTTCAACGACAAATCATCAAAGTTGTTTTGATCAATACGAGTACCATAGTTACAGTATATTACAGCTACAACTTACTTACGTCTTAATGTTGATCCGTAATAACTTTAAGTGCACCTTTCACCCTCGACTGATGACACTAATATCGAACAGTTTCCTTTTACAACATGTAGTACTTTTTCGGGCCCCAGTTGAGAAAGGTACCGACTTCTACGACGCGATGACTGTTTATTGACAACTTTTTTAATTTGTCGGGCCACTGGCACTCAGAGACACTTTTCCAGATAACTTAGTCAATTTAGGGCTAACTTTTCTGAGCTGCCGTATTTTTGGGCAGCGTAATGTGTTTGTTATCTGACGTGAAGATTTTTATCTACCTAACTCTTTTCCAAAGACTATGAGCTTTTTATATCCACTTTCCAGGCTAGTTTCTTGTTTTTCTCCTCGAAAAATCTTAAAATGTATTTATTAAGAACATTTAAAATTCCTAAGTCGCCGAAAATTTTAATGCCGCATTTAGCGTTTTAACATGTTTTGTAAATTCCAACCTGGGGTTTAGTACCGCCGCCTTTTCTGATTAAATAAGTATAAATAAAACTGGTTATTCCACTTAACCTGATTTTTGCATTCTGAATCAAAGACACGAGTTTGATTCGCTGAATGTTCTTAATTTAAACGCTCCCTTGCCAAGATTTTCTTTTTAGCGCAAAATATTGAAGGATCTGTTTTTGAAGCGCGCAACTAGTGAGTGGTACTTCTTGTAGTTAGTTCATCTAATTACGCGTTAGATTGCAGTCGAAAAAAAAAAGTAAAAGTCAGCGGCGGCTCGGGCCTGACTTCGGGTCTAGCAAAGTTAAACATAATTCCATTTTTTTGAATTATGTTCCAATGGTAAGTTATATTATTTTGGTAAAGCATATGATAGATGCTATTGTTGCATATTTTCCTGAATTTTTCTTATGCAAAATTGAAAATAGTTTAACGGCTTGGGCAATAATTCTTGAAGCATGAGTTTCAATTCAATTTTTAAACTAAATTAATTATTTTATTTGAATGTTATCTCTTTGCCAACTAGTACCAAAACTTTGTTTTTCAATCAATTTACAAGAATTATAAAATAATTTGTTGAAACAATTTAACCAGTTACTAACTCCGGTTCATCACAGCAAGGCTGGAGTTTAGAAAAATTGACAGATTTATTCAACCTTAGTGTTATTTTACTTTCACCTATACTCTTCATTGAACAGCCTATAACATACATTTGCTGAATATGTCTTGTTTTTTAGAAGATATGTTAATTAGCTTAAAGTAAATTAGTGTTTTGAAGTTGTAGTAAAATTTGGCTCTTAACGTTGCAATTCATGCTCAGTTTATACAAAAGCATAGTTCAGTCTGAACTTGCTGCTAAATTCATAGCTGGGACGAAACAACTAACTGTCGACTGGCCAGGGAGCTAATACTAAGCTACCCTAATGAGTCTGCAGCAAAGGCAATCCTGGGTATGTTAACAAATAACCTACGACTCATGGCGGGGATTCTGACTGGACACTGCCAGCTTAGGAAACATCTCTACACGATGAGACATTGTGAGACACCTCTATGCAGAGACTGAGAACAGAAGGACGAATCAGCAGAGCATCTGCTCTGCGATTGCGATGCTGTTTCGGAACTAAGGGAATCCATTTTGGGAAAGCGATGACAAACCATGGCTTTTCTCAGAGCAGCCTCCTCGGGCAACATCGTCACCTTTTTTACAACGCTAGGCTGCGCGATGGCCTAGACGGATTGGTTTACCTAGGAAGGACGCACAGGAGCACCAATGGGGCCTAAGTGTAGTGGCCTTTCAAGGCCTTTCTCTCACCATTTCCAGATTGCAGATACAAAAGCATGTCGGAGGGTCGAATATCGGAAAAAAGTCACATTGATTAAGATTATGGCTTCAATTCTAGTTTGACAACATCAGACCTCTAAGTATTCCTTAGAGTGGGTAGTTCATCAGAGCAAACTGTCATTCCTTTTCGCCCCTATTTAAGTCATAAGAGTAATAGGTAAATTGGCTACCTTTTCAAGGATATGTTTGTATCTCTCTCACCAGCTCTTAGATGATTCACCGTAAATCGTTCATTAAAAAATTAATAATAAAACATATCGTTAAAGACAGTCATATCCCCTCGCGTATTCACTACAAGGGAAAATGGATACATTGGAATAAGCATAAGAAAACTTTAGATTCTTATTAAAATTGCCAAACGACCATGAATACTATTATTGATCGTATCCCAGACATAGCTTCTGAGTATAGTTTCTAGACTCATGAGCCAAGACGAAGCTCTGAAAATTAGGTTTAGAGCCGAGAAATCTCTCCTAGGAGCTACCTCCCGAGAGACGATCAAAATGTGCATCACCATACGCGCTTAGCACATGTATAACACTAATGTTTTTTATGCTCTAAAAGAAACGCTTCTGAAAGTCTAATCGACACAAAGAAGCAGTCAAATTATTCAAAGTGCGTACTATGTCAGATAACGAGTACTGAATCTAAATAGATATTCCATTTTACCCTAAGAGGTCTATTATTATCTGGCAGTCCTATCAAAAGCATGAGCGAGCACGTTTATGGCGTCATTGTAGTACAGCTAAAGCAATCAATTAAAAATTAAAGTAAACCAACAGACCAAGAGGTCTTGAAATTACTTAATAGTTGCTCTTATGAAATTCAGCTACAAAATGAGCTTATTAAGGTTGATCCAGATTGCAAGAAGTTAAAATTTTCGACAAAATCGACGAAAAGTATTTAGGGACGCAAATTATTGGCCCATACAAAATCTCCGTTGGTTTGAAGAAACACATATTCAGTATTCCTAAAAATTGGCTAATGGCATGTACATTAAATTACTGGTCCAACCTATATTCATAAGGAACCCTAAAACCCGCCATTGAACTCGGAACATTTGAAATAAGGTTTTGTGCCTGGTAACAACTATTATCTAATTTTTGGGCAGGATGGAGTAAACTCTCATATATATATTTACCCATTGGAGTAGTTCTTGATATTAAAGTTTCTGAACGTAGAGTGATTTAATGGGCATCGCAATCATCGGCCCCATGGTATGGTGTTACAGGTAAACTTCTAAAACCACTAAGTATGAGCCCAGAGCAAATGGACGTCAGAATCAACAACCATTCACTTTACCAAGTAGAAGCATAGGTTTAGCTCGGAACCAATATTAAGATGGGAAGCAATAACCAGACGAACAGAGTTTACGATATTGTCATTAGAGGACAACGGAATGTGCTTTGCTTGATTTAAGCTGAAGTGGTTCAGTCTGCACCTCACATTTTAGGGATACTACGCTGGTGTGGGTAGGATGAAATGGTGATGGGTACTCAAACGAACCCTAGGCTTTGATACAGTGGAAATAAAAGGTCCCAACAGATGCACTGGCTGGCCTTATGCAGAATGCTGAGTTGACTTCCAGCCTGATGCAGGAAAAAATTAAATGCAAGTTGCCCAACTGAAAAAAGCCTTTGGTCAGAAGTGCATATCATAAAGAAGAAGAACGTAATTCTATTAATGGGCGATCCGGTATATTGCCAGTATAGTGGGATTATAATAAGGTTCAATTGACTCATTCAATAGACCTTCATAAATAACTGGCGATTATTTTCGGTTGTTTCATAATTATTATTATCCAATTATATTTCGCCTTAATTCGCCCCATTGCGTAAGTAATCGCGTTTAAACTGAGAAATTTTAATAAGCACAAAATAATCCCTTTAAAATAGCGAAACTCGAGGACAAAGCAACGGGAGAATTAGAGAACTCTGCTTGATGTGTTTGACTTTAATTGCTGCCAGAATCATATACGAGTGTTCCTTTATTCCATTTTGCGCTGTGGTGTCGAAGTTAACAGAGCCGTGCAGGGAGATAAAAACGTTCACCATATTAATTAGTTGACGTATCTTTTGGAACTCATTCTTGGTTGGTGACACTAAATTCGTTAATATCTTAACTTTCATCAGTCACAATATATGATAGAGTCAAAGGTCGTGAGGTACATTTTTGACATTGATAAAAGTTAAGGGAATTTGGTATTATTAATTGATTTAATTTAGTTTATTAGTCATGAATCATCGAAACCTAAAATCGATTGAAAGCTCTTAAGATTTGAAATTCAAATTCTGTTATATAACCACAATTATTACAATAAGTAGATATCAAGTTTAAAATTTGGTGCGGTGCAGCCATTAAATAAAGGAACCAGTGGGGATCTATTTTTAACTTTTGATTATATTGTAATAATTATCAGATTGTTAGCATCAGATATTTGATTTAATTTGTTGTCATCACCTAGGTGGCAAAATATATGACCTTTAAGGAGTTAAATTGGGCTTAATGTGAAATGGAATTATCTCAAAATAGGTCTCTTCAAAACGCCAGTAGTTATATATTAGCTACCAGAACAGCATGTTAGGTCCGCTCCGTTTCATACGACACTACAAAGTATTTTAACTAAATATCAGAAGATTTACAACATCTGAAACTATTTTATGGTAAATTAAGTCTAAAACTCTAGTAAAATAACGAAGTAATTTATTTTTATTCCAAGCTTGAGGGTTGTCGTCTAAGACGTCAGTTACAGAAAATTTTAACGTGGCTTAAAATCTTATTGTTTCTGCTGAAGTTACCGATTATTTGTAGGTGATAGGCCATGTAACATTTTCAGTATAAGAAATATTTTGGACTTCCATTCCCTTTATTTTTTGATCATAACGTTTCGATTAAGTTCAGTCGTTATCAAGTGAATACTGGCAAAACTTCTTAGCCCACTAGCTTATATACTAGAGTCATGTGTGGTGAATAGTGAGGTACACTCGATTCTTAACTGGATGTTCATCTGGTTTCAAGAGGTGTAGTATAACATATCCGGCCCTGTTCAACATAGTTGGATGAGATAAGTTGTGTCAAAATAGAAAATCCATACCTACGTTGTGTTATTTTTATATCTTGCACAATTTTAATTACTCGAAATGAGTCCGACGGGAACAAAATTAGGGAAATTTGAGAGAAAGATGCGTCATGTAAATTAAACCACAGATTCCTAGTAAATCTAATTTATTAAAGAAAACTTGCCAAATTATTAGAGAAAAACGTGCCGGACTCAGCCTGAAATTCACGAGGGGAAAGAGTACGGCAGAGAAACCCTCGATCTAAATTCCTTAACCGAATTATGCTGTATAACATATATCAGTATAATAAAAATTAAATTACTGTCGCCCGTACCACAATTCGTAGTTTCGCACTTGTAACAATACATTTAAAGGTTGTTGTTAGTTAGCCAGACGCCGCTGGAAGGTACTGCGGTCCTGTATTACGGAGGCTACGCAGCTATTTAGTTGCAATTTGGGCCAATATCTCTAGAATAATCATTATATTTACAACTAGGATATTCTCCCGTCAGGATAGGAGATGGTCAGTAGATTCATCAAGGCCCTTGCGTACACTCTCAGTCATACTAAAATCAAAATCCTAGCACGAAAAGACAGCAAATAATTCATTTTGATTTTTAGTTAAAGCAGTGTTGTTCACAGCTTAAAACGATTTCATTAAATATGTACAGATGTTATGTCTTCAAATATGAATTATCCATGAGAATAAAAGAATTACTTCTGCAAATTATATTAATAACAATATTATAAATTTCATTTTACTAATCTGGAAGTACATGTTACAGCACAAAAGCAAAACAATTCACCAAAATAACCCGTACACTGCGCTGGCTTTTGACTATCTATCTTCGTTCTCGAGCGATACGCTTTCGGATCATTTAGAAAAAACCTTGCAAAACCCGACCAATTTATGACCTGTTTTTCTCTTTTTCTTTCTTTACATATATGGGGTGTCGCAAAACCTAATGAATAAGGTCAAATGAAATAATATGTTAAATAGGCGGGTTACCTCAGAGGTTTTCAAATCCTGATGTGTTATTAAGTATTATGTCATTCTGCTTCATTTATGCTGCTTCCTTGAACGGCCGTTTATACCAGTGCTCTTCTTCATGAATTACGGTCGCTAGTGACCACTGAATTATATGTTATACTTTACACTGATCAGCATCGTCCCTTCTTGTTGTTTGGTTGGTAGTCCCCTATTATCATTTTTTTTTTGCTTTTTCTGTATTAGTCTCTCTGAATACCCCTTTGTTGCAAGATTGCTTTTGATGTTCTCCCATCCTTATCTGTGTGTTGCAAATTATTTTAGATCTATCCAGTAAGGATTGAATCCCTTTTTGTTTGTTGGCTTAAGGATAATTAGAAACAACCTTTAGACATTTATCTCTATGCATTGGTTTCCTATATACTGCGCTCTTCCTCTTCTGACCAATGCACCACGAAATGGTTGTTTATCTTATAAATTTGCTGATTATCCTTAAGGCATTAAAGTGGTTAGGAAAGTAGTTTTAATGATGTTTCTCTTGTTTTCAGTTGATCAAAGAATCGTGGACATATCTCAACCACAATTGCGGCTTATGCTTCGGGGTTTTAATTGCTTCACTTTCAAACTAGTTCATGTAGGTATCGGCTGTTCCAGGGGAGATTAAAAGTCTGTCTTTCTAACAGAAAAATCTATGTTTGTTGGAAAATAGGAATTATTCACGCAGGATTTTAGTGATTCCATAGACATGTAGTGTTATTCTCTCGTTTCATGTGAACTTACAACTTCGTCCTAATTACATGTAGGATATCTTTTATTGGAACTTTTGTATATAAGTTTTTCACCTCAAGATTAACCAAACGGTCTATTGGTTGATAATTGACTGTTCCTATTACGCCTACATAATATTTTAATTATTTCGCAAATGACGCAGTGTCGTCTTGATTATTGGAAGGAGGAATTTTACAAGATATGTTGGAGGGTCCCGCAAACTGTTAACACGTCTGAGGGATCAGTATCAGTATGGAAGGGGTGGCCCCTAGCAGGCCTTGCACTTAGGCCACCAATTTGACCTATTGTGTCCCCAGCCTGCATTAGAGAACCTCCAGGATGCCGGTCGTCCTTAAGAAAGCCCGCATCTCCTTCAGACTAACACGACACACTGAATCTGGCTCGATTGACGTCACGCTAAAGATTCTGAATCTTGCCCACGCAAAGGCGGGGCATTCCGTAAGTAAATGGTATGGGGTCTCGTCGTCCTCCATGCACCATCTACACTCCGCCTCCTCTGCAATTCTCAGCAGGGTCAGGTGCCGTCTAAGCCTACAGTGACCTGTGTAGTAGCCCTGCACTCCTTCCTAGGTAGGCACAACAGCCCCTTGGCGAGATTCTTCGCAGGCCCATGTATCATGAGCCTTGTCTGTCTCCTCCGCCCGACCCTCCATCCAGGCCTCCAAAGCTCCTTCGCGGACACACTGAGCGATCCCCAGACAGGGGTCAGGCCCCAAGTATCCGCGTGCGGAGCCTTCTCTGGCTTAGGCATCGGCAGTCTCGTTTCCCGGTACACCCGAGTGTCCCGGTACCCAGACCAGCGTAACCTTTCTTCGCTTTGCAAGTTCAATCAGCCAGCTTCTACACTCCCTTACCAACAGAGAGCGCGTACGGACCGACTTCAGCGCCATAAGTGCGGCCTTGCTGTCGGAGCAGAAGAAAATCCTCCTGCCACCGACATTGAGCTTTAACGACTCCCGAACCCCCATCATGAAAACCGTAGTGTGCTCGCCAAGTGAGGCGTATAATTCCCGCCCCAGAGCCTCACAGTACGCACCTGCTCCAGATAGTGTTCCCATTCTGGACCCGTCTGTAAACCAGACTAGCCCATCCCAGGTTCCCATCCTTCCCTCCGTCCAGTCCTCATTTGCAGCGAAGAGGAAGTTTAGCCCCTTGGGGAAGCCTATCTCAGGCACCATCGCGTCACCTGGCAAACCCAGGATGGCTAGGTCCTCAGACAGGCCTCGCCATAGACCACAATGGCCCCAGCAGGAGCCGTTGTCCCTCCACATCCCCCCGTCAGCCAATCTCATGGCCGCTCTGGCTGCCTCGTGCCTCACCCGGTCCGTCAACGGGGGCAACCCCACCAGTACCTCCAGGGCCCTTGTGGGTGCCGTCCTCATAGCCCCGGTGATGCATAGGCATGCAAGTCGCTGTAATTTGTCCAGCACTAGTCTAGACGCCATTTTCATGGATCCTGGCCACCAGACAACCGATTCGTGCATGAGCATCGGAGCGATGATCGTCCTGTATATCCATAGCATAGTTTTCGGACCAAGTCCCCAGGTGCCCTCCTACGGCAAGCCCACAGGGCACTAAGCGCCGCCGCGGTCTTGAACCGAATGTGTTCCTGAAAGGTCAGTTTAGAGTCCAACCAGACACCCAGATACTTGACGCATTTCTTCGCCACAAGAGGGGTCCCTTCCAACGCGATGTTGCGCGCCTTGAAAATGAACACCACTCTCCTGTGCCTCCAAGGCTCTGGCACGTACCCGTGTGCGATAGAAGCCTTGAAAAGGTCCATCAGCGGCGTGCTAAGAAGTTCTCCGTCACGCTGCAACAGCGCTGGAAAGACCCCATCCTCACCTGCCGCCTTAAACGGGGCGAAGGTCTCGATCGCCCACCTTAGCCTATTGTAGGTGACCATCTTTTTGGCAGTGCCATAGTCAGCTCTAATGCTGAACTCGGCCCCGCCCTCACCTCCCCGGCCCATGGCTGTTGAGCCTGGGAAGTGCGCGGTCAGTAGCTGGTGCAGAGTATCCGCCGATGACGACGTATAGCCTCCACCTGGCTTACGGACACTGCCCAATTTGACAAGTGGATCCCTTGACAGCACCTTGCAGAGCTTAGCAGCGGCCGGGGCTTGGGATACCCCTCCACAGTAGGCCCTCCAGGCACTCCTTCGCGATCCTCTCAGCTCTCTTTTGTACTGTACCCGGGCCTCTTTATATAGGTCCCAGTCAGTATCCACCCCGCTGTGTCTAGCCCTATTAAAAAAACCTCCTCAGCTGTGTCCTAAGGTTCTGCGATATGTCGAACTTATGGATTCTTGATAGAATATTAAGATGTGGTGGCTTGCTTTGATGTGGCGTCGATTTGGTTTCTATCCTGTCCTCGAGGTACCTCTTGAATTTTCTTGTAGAATCTTTGTTTAGCAAGCAGTACCCAATTCGAGAAGAGTATTACATCTCTTCTCACTCTTTCAACGTAGGCGAAAGCAAATGTTCTCGAATACCTCCAAAAGAGATACCCTTTCCAGACATTATTGCCCCAGCGGAGGCCACTCGCATAGAACCAAACTTAGCAGAGAAGGTAAAATGGACAATCCGAACAGTCAAGAATTTCTCTAAAGAAGAAGAAGTTGCCATGAAGGAATTACCAAATGCCAATTCAATTGAGCAGCAGACCAAAGCAAATGCCATAGTCGTCATGGACGTCCATGAAAATATTTAGAACAAATATCCCAAAAATTCAGTAGAAATGAAGGTTTACAAGACCTTACCAAAATACAAGAAGCACCTCGTCAATAGGGAAAGAACCAAATTGACGCCATACCACAGCATGCCACATCATCTTTATGGCGTACCAAAAATCCATAAGCGCGACATGGTCCTTAGAAATATTACCAGTTGGAGGGATTCTCCAACGTACGTACAATCTTGCAAAATTTTTCATTCTGATCAAATCAATCAAATCAAATATCTTCAAGGCGATACTCCATCATTTGCACATGACTCCAATCCTTTTATAGATCTAATAGGAATAGTCAAACTTCAGCTTATAGGCAGTTTTTTTAGATTAGGCATTGAAAACCTATATACAAAAATTACAATAAAGGAGTCTTTAATGGTAATCGAAATCAAGTTAGGAAAGGACATCGCTTTAAACGAGAGAACACTGTACGTTGATGGCATAGCGGAATTACTAAAATGTTTTAACAATAATGTAGGTTTTCTCTCAGGAAGGTGTACTACCTATAGAATCATCACTTTCACCGGCTACTGCCAATATCTACAAGGACTAGTTTGAAGCGATTAAAATCACCAAGTATAAGACGAAATTTTGAGTAAGATGTGATGACGATACATTTATCATCTGAAACTAAGAGAAACAGCATTTATATCAGTTCCTTAACCACCTTAATACCATAAAACCGATCATCAAATTTATAATGGAGAGGGATTCGAAAGATAAATTGCCTTTACGTGCTATATCGTCCGGAAGAAGAGAATAGCAAAAACCAAGACACACACGCCAATATCTAAACTTAGCTTCTAATCACTTTTAAGCCACGAAACCAGGAGTGATTGATTAAATCCTCCCTTGACAGAGCTAGAACAATTTGCAACAAAGCTAAGGGTCTGAAGAAGGAACTGCTCAACATCAAAAGCGATCTTAAAACGAATGGGTATTTAGAGAGACTAATATAGCAAGTGGAAGGAGATATGGACAACAGGTGACGAACAATTGAACGGCAAGAAGAGACATTCCATATGTCAAAATAGTTAAAGAGAATACGAGTTGGATGCAAATAGAATGTAAGAATTGTATTCATGTCGACAGCTATATTACCAAGGTTCTTCTTGAAACCATGACCAGCAAGTCAACAAAATACGAAATCGGGTACCTTCCAAGTGTGACAATTCACACATAGGGGAAGCAGAAAGTTCATTGAAAGTAATAATCAGCACCCAAAGAGGCGAAACATCAAAATCTGAAATATCACAAGAAGTTTGGATGGACGAACGTTCAAGGAAACATCATACATGGAGCAAAATGACGCTGTGCTTAGTAATCCATCAATATAAACCAAGAAACCTTTTCTAAGTACCATAAAAGTTTTTAGACTAACCAAATCAATATTCGGTTAAGGGTCGAGTGCTTCTCGCAGTTCACCGCATATTAGTATATAAGCTCGTAGTCTTAGTCGTTTTGCCAGTATTCCATAGATATCTATTGAAAATAGAAGTCAATAGAAACGTTTTGATTAAGGAGATAAAGGCAGCGGAAGGTCAAAATATTTATTTTATCCAAACTAACTCAAACTGAGTTTAGTTTGGACTACGCACTATTACTTGTTTCCTATAAAGCATTCATTTATTATTATAACATTTGAAAACATGGCTACCTAATTATAC